>VKKT01000553.1:31245-65185 GCA_008038995.1 Haliotis laevigata | reverse complement strand
TAATGAGCCAATGCTTTGACCTCTAGCCTACCCCGCCGCCCCACATATGTACGGAATCAAACTAAGGTACGGCATAATGAGCAAATGCTTTGACCACTAGGCTACCCCGCCGTCCCACATATGTACGGAATCAAACCTAGGTCCGGCATAATGAGCAAATGCTTTGACCACTAGGCTACCCCGCCGCCCCACATATGTACGGAATCAAACCTAGGTCCGGCATAATGAGCCAATGCTTTGACCTCTAGCCTACCCCGCCGCCCCACATATGTACGGAATCAAACCTAGGTCCGGCATTATGAGCAAATGCTTTGACCACTAGGCTACCCCTCCGCCCCACATATGTACGGAATCAAACCTTGGTCTGGCATAATGAGCAAATGCTTTGACCACTAGGCTACCCTGCTGCCCCACTTATGTACGGAATCAAACCTAGGTCCGGCATAATGAACAAATGCTTTGACCACTAGGCTACTCACCCAGTTTCCACTGTGCCAATGTTACGTACATACAAAGACAGACAACTCTGCATGCATCCACTCACACAGATTCAAAAACTACCAAGAGTTCCATTGTCTTTATGGTTTATTGCCATATATTTTGAAAGGTACACTTTGAAAGTGAGTTGCATCTTCTGCATTCATTTACAACATTTGATATATACTGAAAACAATGTTTGTTTCCTTACAAAAACAATTCATAATTCTGAGACATTCACAAAGCACAGAACATTTGGAATTTTATATTGGAGAAAAAGGCATTTGTATAATATAGAAATAAGCAGAGGTAGATCATATTGGGATTGCTACAAGGCTCTTCCAAGTTCCGTCGGGGAACTTTCAGTCTGTGTACCCTGTGTGAAGAGACATTTGATTTAACTGTGACTTACTGCTTGGAAACATCAAGTACTCACTGAATCTGGCCCTCATAGCAAAACCCGTACCACTTCCTGTTTCACCAATTGGATCTCTATAATGCTCAAGATCAGAACAGAATATTATTTGTGATCAACACAAAAACAACGAACAGTTAGTCAGTAGAAACAGACTGCAAAATATATGCAATGTCGCATAGAGTGGGAAAGTTTTTATATATATATCTATATATATTGTCAAACTTCAAGAGTGAAATTTAACATTTTGCATAACATGGAAGAATAGCTTAAACAGTGGGAACTTTGTGTAATCATAACTGTAATGAACTTAAAGAAGACATACATATTCTAATTATCCTACTTCAAAATTATGTGAAATGTTAAATTATATTTATAGTTCATACAAGACAAGATTAGGTGAGGAGAGAGATTATATTGCAGAAAAGATCCTTGACAAAGTTGTACTCTAATTTCAAGTCTGATTCAAGATAAAGGTTCCAGAAAAAACAATAATAGCCACAAGTTTAAATGTGGAAACATGTCTTTCCTATAGATAAACTACCTCAATATAAAAATGCTTGACAATAATTAGTCATGTAAATTTTTCTTTAATGAAATAATTGAATAAGGCAAAATAATTCTGTTCATGACTGATACCAAGCTTTCCAAAATACAGTAGAGAAACCCAACTTAATCTTGTTCAACCAATAACATTTTTATATGTTTTTTTTGTGTATCAAAGATAAAAATTCTGAATAAAATAGACCAGAATAATAACTGAAATGAAATGAATTTCTTTGAAAACTTTTGTATTGAGGTATAAATTGCAAAAATACAAGAAACAGTGAAGACAATTCAACAAATATATCTTCAAAGCTGTAACGCAAAAAAGTGCACTGCTGTAGATGTAGCATGAAGATGCTGATAAATTATGCAAAAAGCTTGGAAAAGAAAGAGAAAAAGTATTCAACATTCCTGAATATGCCATGACTTTGAAAGAATTACAGAAAATATCTATACATGACTTATTTTGAAGTAAACCAATGAAAGTGATTACATCTCTGAACATTAAGGCAAATATGGTCTTAACCCATGGACTCAATGCTAAACTGCATATGCCATATTCATAATCTTTCTTGAACAATGTTTGTTAGATAGTTTAAGCTATGAGCTGACAGATTCCTGTCAAGGTAAATGCACATCTGTTTGCCTCAGAAGACACTTGATGATGAGCAGGGCTTCCACAACCATTGAGTAATGAATTCCACTGAAATATTCAACAAATGAAATCTATAGGTTTTTGTTATTTGCTGAAACCTTACATTTCAAATTACTTTACCTCTAGTATTACTGAATGACTCAGAAAGTCTTGACACCAACATACACCTGAACTTGTGTGTATAGTATTTCATATTTTGACGTGTTGGCTGCGTAGATTACATTTGCTCAGACAAATATTATGTACCATATTTGAGAGTCCTGGAGCGTCATCACTGAGAGATGATAAAATTAATAGATGGGAATTATTATGTTTATTTCAATTGCGCATATGCATAACAAAAAGTGTTATAAATCTGAATTATTTCAATAACCTTCCTTGAGCATGTGATGAATCTTCAAAATACTACAGGTAGGAAAATACTATGAGATTTATACACTTGTTATTACTCTTGCATACATCGACTATCTGAAAACTGGCCGAGAAATATCGTGTGCGACAATTTACACAAACAAAAATTGAGCGACAAAGCATTTTTACAGCACCAATGCAAGCAGACAAAATCCACCCATTCCTTGCCCAGGGAAGTTGTCCATTCTCACACAAAGTCTCCAAAATATGTTCACTCCTTGCAAAGTTCAAGGTATTCACAAACAGTGTGGGTGTGGCTTTGAACAGGTCTGTCTCCTCGACAATCAGAGTAGAGTCACAGTTTTTCCCTGAATTGCCTTAGTCCAACCAATGATGTATTTCTCCTTGGTATAAACTTGACATCTGTCTGCAAGCTATCTACGGCCAAGCACAAGCTTTATATACAGCTTCGCACACAATACGTTGAGGTAATGAGTTTTGATAGATTCAGAGCTGACAGAGGAGAGAAAGAGATTTGTGGCTATGTACAAATTCTATAGCTTTTATGCTAGAGTTTGCACATTTGTCTTTTCCCACAACGCTTGTTCTTGTTTCGATTGAAGAGTTGGTGACAGTGGCGCCACCTGCCAGTTGGCGGACAGTGTTATTCTGAGTGGTTCCCGGCCATGTCCGTGGCATCGGCTCGGCATATAGGGCAGGTTCGGTTGGTCTGGAAATAACAACAGTTTGTTCAGTGCTATTCGCGTAAATAGGGAGTTATTAAATTAGACGCTAACATATTGAAATGTGAAATGCAGGTGAGCGTGTATTTATTCAACATTTTGTTACACACGACAATAGTTTGATTTTCACCCTCAAGTAAAGGCTGAAGTCACATTTGCACCCATATACTAGTACATTAATACATTCTTTATTTGCTAACTGGACTTCACCTTCGACTATAGGTAACTATTTTATTGAGTAGCAAATATTGAGCATTGAATGAATGAGATGATATAGAGAAGGTGCTACATGTGTGAGAAACAGAGGATACTAAACAACCATTTTATTAAATGAGTTAATGATCTGCTATACTAAAACTTTCACGAGTTAATAAAAATAGTATTTCATGGAAGTGAGTTTAGTATTCTGTTTATTAATCTCCAACATAGATGATAGAAACTGTCTATAGTGTGATGACTCACAGCTTTCTGCGAGTCAAGCAAGGCCTAATACCATTGTGATGTCATAACTGTAAACCATTATGACGTCATACAACTAGCTGTATTACACTAATGTAATATTGCCATAAAAATATTTCACTGGAGTATTTTCCACGGGTGAAAAAGGCTCAAATAGTAGGCTGTAATGTGTCTTCTGTCAGTCAGTCCTACTACATGGAGATTCAACGTTTCAAGTACTGGTATCACTGGCAGACTCACCTTGAGCCATTTGTCTACACATTTCGTGTGGAACTCGTGGCCACACGGAAGCACCCTCAGTAGCTGGCGACTCTCGAAGTCACACATGCACACCACACACGATGTCTGGTCCAGGTCGGAGCGAGGTGTTTCACTGTTAAAGTAGTATGCAGGTAGTTGTTTGATGTCAGCCTTAGAAAGACCTCTCGGTTTGGCCTCTCCCAGTCTCTCAGCTAAACTCAACAGGGCCTGCAGGAAATAGTATACACATAAGTAAAAGAAACAGACATCAGGGTAAGTGCACCTAGGGTTCCTATATTTGTGATACTGAAGACCAAGTTGGGGCACTTCTTCAATAATAACTATCCAAACTGTAGCACATGTCCATCCAAGAATTTGTTTACACCTGGAAGTGTGATGTTATATTTTACTGCTTGATAACATTGAATTCACACAGTAAACGCGTGTTGCGAGCATCAGCAAGCGAAGAAACAAAATATACACGTACACCTACCTCGTAGTTTTCCTCCGTCGCCTCATCTGGGGGATCTCTGCCGTAAGGAGGCACAGGGGGGTTACCCAACATGGCTCTAGAGAAGAAAAAAAAAGTGTGTGTCAAAACAAAGATGTATTCAGTAACGACACTCATCAAGACTGGGGGCGGTGGGGTAGCCTAGTGGTTAATGCATTCATTCGTCACACTCAAGACCCGGGTTTGATTCCCCACACGGGTACAACAGGTGCCCATTTCTGGTGTCCCCTGCCATAATGTTGCTACAATATTGCTGAAGGCAGCTTAAAACTACTCACTCACTCACTCACTCATCAAGACAGTATTCAAAAACTGATAATGAAAGTGACTTCAGCAACTAGTTGGGAGTCAAATTTGTTTGCCTCGTAAGATCAGCTGACACATGCCCAAACTTCAATCTAAAATCCACTGAAATGATGCTAAATGCAGACAGTGAAAGGCTACTAAGTTTACCACCACAGTAAGATGAAATGGCTTACAGGAAGTGAAGAAGGAATCCTGGGTAGGGAGGTGGTGGTGGTGGTAGTGATCCACGTAACCGACTGCGTCCTGCAGCTCTTCTTGCGTAATAGCGCTGATATGGACCCTGAAAGTAACACATTTTGTTAAAAATTTACATATAAAACACCAGAAATTATTACATCAATGACAATGCAACACAATTTTTAGGTTCGAAATTAAATTAGATTACAAAATCTAATGTAGGGGTATGCTGGCGATTAGGGTGTGGGTTCGAATCCCGGATGGGACTCAGCCCCCCCCAAAGTACTAGAATTTGTACTTTACTAAGAAAGTGTAATCCCAAATATAACATGTTACATTTGACCACTTTCTAAATGGCATTGTTTAATTAAAATCTAATATGCGAAAGAAAATTAGAGCATTTCTTCAAGATAATCCTAAAATACCAATCTGCTTTCCTCTTACCATATATATATCATGCGGTGTTGGGTGCACAACTGGCTCTTGTAAAATGACTGGAGGGGAGGGGTTAAGTGTCGCCCCAGGGTGAATACTAGGGGGGATGGGGTAGTGTGGCCGGTGTTCTGCAATAATTTGCACGTCTTCATCCTGAAACAAAGAAGCCAAAATCCATCATGTATTCAGAAACAATGTGAAAATTTGGTGGTCTGATTTATTATTATTTCGATCAATATAGAGTTGTATACTCCCCAGGGAGTTGAGATTGATAATACGATGTGCCGTTGAGATTGACATCCAATGATCGAGGGAAAAATACCAGCGCCTGGAGTATGCTCCAGTTGCCTGGATATGTGCGCTATATAAATATCCTATGATAATAATAATAATAATAATAATAATAATAATAATTGTTTTCACCTACCCGCATCTGAGGTTGTGGGACATGAGGAAACTGTGCATGTCCAGCGTGCGTCAAGCCATGGTGGTGTGGCATCGGATGGTGAGGGGGTGGGTGGTGCGTGTGGTGCAGTATCGGTGGTATTGTATGTGGAACCGGCATCTGCTGCAGACTGCACGCTGGAATGTGCTGCATGCTGCACGACGGCAGCTGCACCGTGCATGCAGGAATGGACCATGTTGGCTGCGTGTTGCACATCTGCATGTGTGCGGCACTACACACGGGCATATGATGTGGACCGGTGCACACAGGGATGGCATATGGCGTCATGGTAACAGGTGCAGTCACTTGAACCTGTGGCGTAAAAAAATAAATAAAATATATATGAAGAGATGTGGTTGAGAATTAATGATGAAGAAACATTAGATAAACAGGTTCTCATTAATAGTTAATGCCTGCCTGCTAATTTTCCCATGAATAATGTATACATTAATTCACAGACTGACACAAGGTTAGATGATACAACGAGTTGGATCAAGGCATCTCATTTCATACTAGTGTTATCAATTTCCGGAAACATTTACAGAGACAAGCGGAAAATTGAATCTATTAATAATGCATGAGTGTTTTCAAAATTAAAGCTGTTAGGTTCTTTCACACACAATAATATCTATGAAAGGTTGTGACCCTTCAAATTATCACAAATGAAGCAACATCATGAAGGTTGATAAAGCGTACCTGATCTACATCAATGACGACGGGATGCTGGGGGGACTGGCCAGGCAGGACGGCCGCAGGATGGAGTTGTCTCCCTGTCAACACAGGGGGTTGGAAGGCGCGGCGTTCAGGAGATTCTGACTGCCGTAATGTGTTGCGTTCACGAGTTGTCCTTCGTCTAGTTCCAGGGCTGCAATATAAGCGGGTATTGTACAATCTGTCATTATGTTAATACCAACATATACAACATCACTGAATGTGAGCATACAACAGTCAAACAAAATTCTTCCTACAGTGGTGACTGAAAGTCCAGTCCATGCACTGCATGTAGTTTGTGAAAGAGCTGCACTAGTCAAGAATGAGTTCAGCTAATATTCACCTAATTGTTACAAACATGGCGACTGGAATACAGAAAAGATGATATTCATCCTGAAATATTCTGTTCATAACTAACTAACAATTCCCAGCATGTGACTGCATTATTATCAGCAGCCTCACATATGAAGCAACACATGCCTATCACAAACACGGCCAGCTGTGACACACTCCAGCCACACATGTTCCAAAGTAAACAACAAACTCGTCAATGAATACCTGGAAAATTTCGACACTAATCCATTCTGATATTCCATCAGTATCCTCCTGGCTGTAATGGCCACATCCCTGCTGAATTTACGCTGCAGTCGCTTTGAATCCAGCTGAATATTTGTGGCTCTTGCAAGGTCTCTTAAGTGAGAGGCCAGCATGGGAGTTACCTCCCCTATGTCAACTTGTCTCAGCAAGAACAATGCCGAGTCTACCAAATGTTTTTGTTTTGACACCAGCTTCTGAACAAAGCTGGAGAGAGTGGATCTCAGTACACATTCAACTGGCTGGCCCAATATGCGAGAAATGATCTCCAGCTTCTGCTGAACTTTCTGCATCTTCCTGTCCACACATATTCTGACGTACAACCAAAGGTACAACTCAAACACATACTGGGAGTGCAGCTCTTGATAAAACTGAATCAAGTTATGTTGCGAACACAGTTGGTAAAGATGTTCTAACACCATATCATCCACGGATTCATCCACACTGATCAGACCAACGTCCCTCAGATGCCTATTGAATGATGAATCCCTTTGTCCATACAAAGGTATCCCACCTTCAGCACGAACTGGGCGACAAGACTCTGCTAGACCAGCCATTGCAGGCCGGGTAGGGACAATGGGAGTAGAGGCTTGCCTCTCGTTTAATTCAAACAGTGGATACAACAGATTCAGCCAAAAGACACAATGGGAAGGACAATAGTCTATTTGCGGCCAGCTCACAGTGTGTGCAAGTGTAAGCAAGTCATGCGAATCCGTTGATGAGATGTTTCGACCCGTCAAAGCTGTCAATCTCCCTACACATTGTGTAGGTCGTCGCACCCCACTCACAGCATGTGCGGCATATTGCTCGGGGACCTCATACAATCCTTTATTTAGGGTGGTATTCAAATTGTGAGCATAGCTCCATCCATCAATATAACATGTCTCCACAGAGTCACAGCTGTGCTGCAAGTCCAGCAGTTCACTTCCTCCTAAATCCTCCCTGGAGGACTCACAAAGATCTCGGCCATTACAAACCCAATATTGAGCTGGTAATAACGAATCAGAGGAAAGGTAATATATCTTTTCAGCAACTTCTTGTAACCTTTCTTCAGACAGTACAGAACTGATGTTTGTCCTTGATCTTTGGGATGATAAAATATCCCAAGCTATGTCAGAAACTTGATGGAAAGCTGTAGACCAAATCTGAGATTCGGTTGAACGGCCTGTATCAAACTCCATACGAGGAATTATAGCACCCAGGCTCATTCAGGCCTGACCATACAGGTCTCCACAGAGTGTCAGTGATAACTGAAGTAAAAGCTGTACTCCAACGGATTCAACTGCTGATAGAGCCATGGTACTCCCTGAATCACTAGCAATGATTCAGAAGGGGAACTTTCCCTGAACACAAGCTGAATCATAACGGTATCCCTTGCCCATGGAACACATTTCATAATTCCTGACTAATAAGCCATTGACTCATTAGTAGTGAAAGCCTTCATGACTAAGTCGTCACTGTAGTTGACTGTAATGAACATAAACATAGGCTGTGAAGAATAGTAACTAGCTAACAAGTCAAGTTTTCATCTACAACACTGGTTGGCAATTCCAAAGCGTAAATTAACCTACACTGGTATTTATTCTGTGATTGTAATTACAAAAATTACATGATCAGAAATGTCAATGCAATTTCCACTGTTGGCTACTTAGAAAAAGGTTGTTTGTTTCGAAACCTTAAAAAACATTCACACATAATATTGGCTTGTGGTGGTATACAGCATGCCAGTGCACGCAGGCAGGGAAAACATGAAAACACATGTCAAATGTGACATCACGCCACAATGATTCAGCTCTACAAGTGACATCACCACCTTCAAATGACATCACAAAGGACTATACACTCCCTGAGCCTTCAAGAGTTCTCTCCCTTTGCCCAGCACCGTAATAAGCTTAACAACACTCACTGAAGCATGCATGAAGCCATTAAACCACAAAGCCATTCAACTGAACAAAAATATTCTCAAGGATGTTTTTTCAAAGACCCCTCTAAAATCTTCTACGCAGTGACATTCTCGAGTGCGGGCAGCTTCCATCAAACCAGAATAAAGTAACGTATGCTTGAATTTCCCTGAAACTATCCCTATTTTGTAGTGATCTGGCGACATGCCAGATATGTGTGTGGTTTCAACATTGAATGGAAAAAAGAGCTCCATGTTGTTTCAAAGGGATGTGATAAATATTAGCCAGGCCACATGAGACTATAATCATTCGATTTATCCAGCTTGCATAAGCAGAGAAACTTTAGCCAAGCACAGTATGTGCGTCCAGGTGTCCTTCACCTTCATATTACAACAGGCTGTTGGGGCCCTACATGGCGGAGTCATTACCTGCATCGAAATATCCTTCACAATGGCCCACCGAGTACTGACCCATCCTGACCTTTTAATCCAGACTGAAGGATTAACAAGGGCTCTCCATAAAGAAGGAAGTGTTCATGGTCTAACGGCTAAGCCTAACAAAAGTATTGGAAGACACTGAGAGGGAAACTGAAGTACTGAATACTGAAAATAATTCATTACATTCATTTATCAGACTATGAAATGTTTGACATTTATCTCATCATACTCATAATTTTGCTTCCCAAACCATCAATCACACTGACATTGCCTAATTTGCATAGAGCTAAGTAATGAATTTTGCCATACACATGATGGAAGAAAAGTACATGAAATTGATTGCAATTGACAAAATAGCTGGCATTTTTCTCAAAGCTTAAACTGAGCCCAAATCAGCTTATGTGTTCTTATTTCAGCTTAGAAAAGGCATAAATATTTAATAGATTTTCTTCTGCTTCATGCAGCTAGCTAAGAAAGTTTTTGAGAGCTAGACTTTGGCTGAAACTCAAAATTTCCAGCATCTTGAAAACATCACCCGAGGAAATGCACAAATTATCAAAGCTGCAACCACAAGCTGAGCTGAGTGGAGAGAAAGCGGCCAACAGCTGAACACTAGTCAAGTACCTCACTATACCATCACCATCTGTATAACAACAAATCAGCCTCAGTATAACACTCTCCCTGCCAATGACCTTGCCTCTGCTGAATACAGCAAACCTCCATTATATGGATTCCTAGCCTTTCCATATTCTCCACTATAGGGCGACTGGCAATCAGGGTAGGGCTTCACAGCTTGCAACATTAGTAAGTGGGGGCCTTTCTAGCTTGGCGGTTATGATTGTCGACTAACACATGACACATTATTTAGAACAATACAATTCTCTCCTCTAAATTCTTCTTTTGTATGATGTTGATTTAATACAAATTTGTCAAAAAGATCTTGTTAGACATGCAGTGTTCATAAACCAGATTATTTTTTATTTCATAAAATATTATATTCGAAATTTATACAGCAGGACTTTCAAACCTTAAACTTGCATGTTATTGATCAGTTTCAAGAGATAGCTTTTATAGGTATGTCCTTTATAACTACAAAAAAGGAGTCAAGTAGTATCGTGCTACCCGATAAGATGATAAATAAACTAATTTACACAACAGTCACATGAAACCAAGGACCACACGTTTGTTATGACCACAAGAAAGAACTAAAATATTCACTCTGACATTGAGTCTCACATCCTGCCGCACCAACTTGGGCATCAAATTGGTTGATTGCGTTCTAGGAGTAACAAGACGTTGTCATCCATATAGTTGTATGTTTCATTTTTGGACATCAAAGTTGGGTCTTAGGATACAGTTTAGACCAACCAACACATATATGCCTGAAACTTGGAGGTTGTTACAAATCATACTCCTCCCCTGTTGATAAGCAAAGGCCATATACTCCACCACATCACCTGATGACCCCCAGCTAAACTCCAATGACCCTTCCCCAGTGAAATTACCCCTAAGTGTAGCTCATTAGGGAAATTAAGCTGAGGATCAAACTCTTATTGCCTTGTAGCAGAATTACAAGAACAAAGAAAGCAGAGTTTTTTCCCACACAACCCACAGGGAGTAATTTTATATCCCAGTTAGCATATGTTACATCTTTAAGAGTAGCTGCTATTTCAATAATTTTGTAACCGTTTCATTTAAACAGAAATTCTGGGAAATAATCAATAAAACCTGTTATTTATAATTTCTGACATTTTCTGAAGTAATCCCCACAACACAGTATCCCACAGCTGGGATGTTAATTCCAAACAGGGGATATTCACGGAGGAAAAAAATCAATTGATTTTACCATATTCCAAACAATGGCCGACTTGTGCAATTAAATATTCTTTATCACTAATCGATAATTGTTCTATTATGTAGAACTGTCCAAAGAGAGTATTTCTTTACATGAAAAGAAACTGTTGCCATGTAACATATCAGCAGTATTATGAAAAGTGTTCATATTTCATTGAAATAATTTTTGAACAAACTGTTTCTGAACTTCAATTAAATAGAGGGAACTTCACTAAATGAAATGGTTACAATTGGGATATTTTGTTTAAAAAAAAAGATGGCTGACAGAAAATAGGATTAGCTCCCTCAGCTTGGTGGCTTGGAAGGACTGTCTCAACTCAGAAAATTTGGTGTTGGTCGTGAATTAATTCAACATGTCACGGCAAGGAGATGGATGGCCCAAACCAGCCAAGCCCATTGGCATATGAGTGGTTTCCCTTTTAACTTGCAGCCAATCAGAGGGGTCCGTGAATCATATAGGAGCACGATTTATTTACAGATGCGGGTCAAATCACCCTGAAGCAAGTTTCTAATGGAATCCGGTCTCCCATCTTTTTTTCCTATAGGGTTTTATCAGAACACAGTTCGCTTCTGTAGACAGCTTCAAGCTTAAATCTGGGTAGCTAAAAAGATTGGACTGATGCGGAATGGGATTTGTGACCCTCAAACACATAAATTACGTGAAACACATATCAGGAGTGGCCCTGGGTTATCTGCCTCAGGAGCATGAATATGAACTCAGAGGGACCTATCTTTCTGTGGGCAAACACATATTTTTAGAGATAGGAACAGAGGAATTTGCCCTTAAAAACAGTCTCTGTTTAGTCAACTTCGTACACTGGAAATACATAACCAAATACCTCATAGAACAATGTTTTATATAATCTTCTAGATGGCATTACATTTGGTTCTGATTCAAGTCCTGTTTTTATCAAAACATTTAAGTTCAAATTCCAGGCATCATTCCAGAGTAATTCCCCTGCCATTTTGTATATAATTTGCCAAACTAAACCTATCTAAACAAAATTAAGTGACTGCATTCAACAAAAGGATTATTTTTTAAACTCAAAATCTTTTCAAAGTATAGAAATCTATAACCCAATACTTTTTTATCTCTTCTTTGTTCATCAAACAATGGAAGCAGAATAGAATTCCCTCAGGGAAAAAAAACTTCAACAAGATCCTTCATTTGTGCCACAATGCCTCCAGGCAGACTTTCAAAGTTATCTGATACCCCCCATGTGACATTATGGACTAGTCCAGCACAACAGATAGATTATACCATTGCATTGCACAAGGGCATATAGATAGGAAAATTAATTGATAACTTGCGTATAGGAGGAGCATAAAGATGTCACAAGGCTAACTTGGCATTCATGTGACATCAGGTATAGTTAATGTCAGATGTTATCAACTAATTTTAGCCAGGGCATTTTATTCTATAGTCTGTTTCAGGTATTTTCTGCAGCCAAGGACAGTGATTTATGAAGTATTTCAAGATAATGCCATAGCAATTGATCATGATTAATTCTTCGGAACATTGTCATGAACTTTGATGGTGATTCATAAAGGCCACAAAATGTGAAAATATTCAAGCTTTCATTGTTCTGAGAAGGTGAACAATATATCCACCAACATTTACAGGCGTGTTCCTCTATACTGGAACTTCAACAAGAAAGCCGTCTACCTCAGAGTGTTTAGGACATAGAGGTGGCTATGGAAAGCTTCCTGAGGGCTTCCACACAAACAGTGTCATGTGACAAAAATAAAAATTGAATTACACAGAAAACTCAAGCAAAATAATTATTAGCAGACAGTTACCTATGACATCTATATAATAACTGACAACTATTTACTAGTGTTCCATATTTTGTAATACAGTTGACTTTCAAGCAGACCATCATGTCCTAATGCTAAACCATTGGTTGACACGAAGACTACCTTCAAAATTTTAAAATACTGATAACTCATAGTTAATGTGGTCTTTAGTCATTTTCAAAAGGTGTGTGTTCAAACCCCCTGAACCCCCCATCTGGATCTGCCACTGTAACTTTTCACAATGTATGCATGCTATGTGTCAAATTATTTAAAGCAAATAATCTTGTCTATACATGGGGGAGCACACTATCTATAAGTTACATCATTGGGCAATTTTTGGAACTCACAAGAAGATCTTGAACCTGAACATACATAACAATGCCTAGAAGAGACACAATGAAGTCCATAATCTGTGCATACCCCCAACCCCACCTCCAAATGCATCCCCATGAAGGAGGATCATTTAGTGTTTCAGAGCACACTATACACAAGTTAACAGCATTTGATGTTGCTTTGTCAACTGCTGAGAGCACATTTCCACAAGTACAACCATCAAAACGAAGAGACTCTACTTGCCCAGGGGCACTGGGGTAGTCTTGTGGTTCAAGCATTCGCTCGTCACACTGAAGACCCGGGTTCGATTCCCCACATGGGTACAACCTGTGAGGCACATTTCTGGTGTCCAATATTGCTGGAATATTGCTAGAAGCGGCTTAAAACCATACTCACTAACAACTGGCCCAAGATGGCCCTGGTTGATGAACAAACATGCTTATAAGCAGGTGCTTACCTTCTCCTTGCTCTGGGTGTGGTGCAGCGCTCGCCTGGTACTCTCCTCTGTGTGGAGCTTCGTCTTCGTACCGATCTAGCCGCGTCCAATATAGCATCCCTCTGACTACTAGGGGGAGGACTGGGAGAGTTAGTGAGGTCCACTATGGTCCCGGACGTTTTCCGCCGCTTTCTATTTGGACTTTCACTCTGGAGAAAGAAAAACATTACATTAATCTAAAACATTCAAGCATGTCAAGATTGTATGCACTGCCTTATAGGAGACATTTTGGCCGTGTGTCACATTCTAACCACTGTACAGTGCAGTTGGCAAAAGTAAGAACACATTTAGATATTAATCAGCTTAAGGTGAGTTCAGTCACCAGATCTATTTCCTGGATAAAACCAGAACCAAGCGAAAATAATTGATTTTCATCCCAACTAGACTGCCATTATACAAATATAAAGAGAAGTTGACAAATGTCAAACAGATTAATTATATTTACCAATTTTGAGGAAACAGTATTAATAGAACAAGTTATTCCAATATTTATATTCACTGAAGTCTACCAATCCTAATTCAGATTTGAAATATACAATGTAGGGGTTTGTCCAAAACAATGAATCATGTGAATGTTTTTAAAAATAAGAGTCAGCATAACTCGCAATAGATCCAAAATGTCACAGAGGACATGCAGTCATCAAACATACATTGATATTGATGCATATGTGTCACAAGTTTGACTTCATCTTCCATGGAATCAGGTGTTTATTAACCCTAGTGAGCCTACAGAAAACTTCAACTTGCACAGCACCAAACACAGACGATATTTAGTACCGGTGTTGAGTAATAATTAAGAATGAAATGAACTCTTATGGACACAGACTGAATCTTAACCATGACAAGTGTTCTCCATTGCCTCTTAAACTCCAGTACCAAGGCGGCACAGTGAATAGCTGTGTGTGGAGAATAAAGATAGCACACACTGCCAGGAGCTGTGGTAACCCTGGATGCGATGTCGCTACCTGGCTGCTGCCAGCTCACAGAGACATCACAATGGCGGGAAATCGGCAAGCTAATTTGGGGTCTTGTAAATGTATCTAGATTATTTGAGTTGGGTAGCCATGTGATATTTCCAGGGGAGATATTTTTTTTTCGGAAAATGGAAGCTGGGGATAGGAATATGTGACATGAAACTTCTCATCTTGATTGACCAGTTTCAGTCTCACATGATCTCATGATTAACATTTGAAAGTGTATTAATATTCATGAAATTAAAAAGTTGAATAGTTTTCATGATGTTTCAATGAATAACACTGATACCATAAACACATGTTTGCTTTACAGTGAAGGTGATGGGTGTTCTTCGCCAAGTAGTATAAATACAGTACTTCTCAAAGATCTCTTCCACCATTGCCATGACTATTGCTGCAACCTTTTGAAGTGAGTGAAACCCTCAGGTTGCTGGTTGGCCTTAGAAACTGTATCGGTACTCACTAAAATGTGGGCATACAATATGGTCCAGGGTTTTCTAGGAAAAGTGTATGTGATATTCTGTAATGCCTCATTCCAAAATGGCTGTTACAAACTCATTTTCGATCAGCCCATTCAGCGATTCTCCTGTTACAACAAACAAGAAACTCAGCACATTGCCAAGCAAATAGCTTGTCACGCTGAATACAATGTGCTAAATATTCTTGAAATGAACAGAGAAAGATGAACTAAGCACGATAATGACGGGATGTGTACCCTGTCGCTTGAGCAATAAGAGACACAAACAAGTCCTGTTTCAAAGGAGGTGATGGGGGAGAGTGGTAATTGCTCAAACTGTATTTCAACACTCCGTGCGTACATTCAGATAGGGAGGTTATGTATCACACAACCTCAGCTCAAGAAGAAAGGTAGCTGCAACACACCACACTGAAATTGATTATCACACATTTCACATTTTTCTTGTGGGTTATCAAAGAACAAGGCTTCAACATACATCTCAAACTGATGAATTTCAACTGGAACACCACAGGGAACCTCCAAGTTCGGAGGGAAGCCGGAAATCTTGCAAACCTTTGAACAGGACACAAAAGAGGCTGAAGACTATTGGGCATTTTGGGGGATGTTTCTATCACTGCTGTCACATCAAAAGCGTGGATGACGAGTGAATTTGCCAGTGTAATTGGTGGTGCCTGCCCCCAAGTCCCCTGCTCCCTACACTCTGGGGGGAAAGTGGCTGCCATGAGACTACAACCCTTCCCTCCACAAGTACGTTCCACATCACTGCCTTCACAGATAATAAAAGATAATTAAAATCCAAAGCAAAAGAATTTCCGTGAGTTCAGTGAAGGATTGTTATGCCAAGAGACAAACTATGACTAATAAGCGATAAATTGGAATACACATTATTTCCCACCAGATGCACAATGCCTAAAGGCTGTTATTATTTGTTTTTTAAGCGTTGTTTAGTTTTATCTTATTCACATAGGTTCTGTGGGAAAAATGTCTACTTCATGACTGTTCAAGTTGCTATGTACCTCAATGTCTGCAACGTTGAGCAGCTAGATTGGACTTGGCTGATGTTTATCAAGCTAATATTGATCTTCTTAGTTGGAGACAAATAATCAATATACCGGTAAGGGAATCAATTTTTCAAATAGCAATTGATACAAATTTCTAGTTGAGTGAACAAACTATTGTCCCCATGGAATGTGTGTTTCAGTAAAACTCAGAAAGAAGCAAACATTTCGGTCGAGTGGCTCCGTGACTGACAGTTACGCAAGTCTATTCCCAACCTAACCCACAACCAGCCAACATCACAGGCTTGAAGAATGTGGAGAGAGCGGCCACTAGGCTTGGTGGGGAGACAAATAAACAGAGTGGACCAGGGAAATAGGGGAAACTTACAGTACAGCTGAGCCGCTGGTGGCTCCTAGTCCTGTGTATGGAGAAACCAGCGTGGGTGCTCTAGGCATGAACCAGCTGTTTACTTTGCGACAAAAACTTTGAGGGAGCCCGTATCCCAAGCTTTTGAAAAGTACCGGCCTTTCAGAAGGCCCTGAATGGCCCTTGTTAAGTGATTTTTAAGGTGTGCACGTGATATTGGATATTGGGACCCGCTCTCAAACGATACTGCAGCGGGCTTGGATGAAATTAATTGGGGTCTCAAGCTGTTTTTTAAGTCTATGACAACACTGAAATTTGTGTAGTTCGTCTAATATACGTACAGAGTGTTTGTTTAGAAGTTTTGATCAAATTATGGGCTGATAAAATTCTCCAGTAATGCAGTTTGGGCTCTTGAAAAGTGAAACTGTGTCAGGTGAGGAAAAACATCAGCTTGAAGTGGTATGTGACATGTTTCAATGGAATGAAAAGTACACAGACAGCCTTACACTGCCAGGCAACTCAGTACATTGAAGACGGATCCAAGTCTCAATTCACAGAGCCTGTACATTAGATTCAGTTACCAACCGATTTCCAACTGGTTCAATGTTGATGATTCAATGACTGAATTACAGTCTTAAGGTCAAGCCAACCAGTCCAGATCAATCAAAACATGGCCAAATACAAAATATGTGAATATCATATGAATAAAAGCAAAACAAAGATTTACCATTGAGAGTTGAGTGTTTGTTTTCACACAATCACACATGCTGTCAGTACTACTGTATTCGTCCTTGTTTCTTCTGTCCTGCCAATATTCACCTCTAACTTGTCCCTTGCTCTCTACGTTCTCCCTATCGAGTTGAGTACAAGTTCCGAGTCTCACAACAACACGTTACACATTCATCTCCAATCCCACTATGACTGTCCTCAGTGTTGTAATCAACATCCTATTCCCTGCCCTCCTTTCTCCACCCCCATGCAGCCTCACCCCCACTCATTCCAAAGCATACCATAGGCAACGGCCTCACTCTCACACACAACATCAAGGTATGAGTTCATTCAGTTTTATCGGTCACTCCGATAGCAGAACCACTCCTCTGTATACAGGCCGCACACTAACACACACACACAATCTGCCTGCTTACAGTAAGGCAGCCTTGGTCTACCGCCTGCAGTACAATCCCTTATTCAACCCTAACAGTACCAACATCCCTGAACCCCCTATGGGCAGACCCATTCAGCCCGCATACAATAGTGGGTCTACTAGGGACTGTGACCCAAGATAAATGTTGACACATGCCCCCAGGGGAGGGGCTCTAGGACAGGGGGGAGAGGAGGGAGGGGGGACATAGAGAGAGAAAAGCTCATTAGTCCAGAGGCAGCCAAGCATGAAACTGTCAAAGTTGGCTGCAGTATAAAGGGAGAGAATTACTTAAGGGTAGCCAGGGTTAAAATTCCTTAATAATACCCATTGCCATAAAATCCTCATGGTCTATGGATTAGCTTAATACAGCAGCGGTAGCAGCCAGCCTGCATGTGATGTCTCTCAGACATTAAAAGTAATCACTCATCATAAATTCTTGACGATTCAATCATTAATTCTTATCAATTCATTCATCCTTTCTTCCTTCCCTTTCATTTGCATTCAATTCCTCCTTTTTTGTCCACGCTCTGCCATGGCTGACTATCAGTTACATCTAGCAAGGGGTCAAAAGAAGGATTTACAATTTTCAACAAATCCCTCATGGCTCAAGAGGCAGGGAGATTTCTAGCTTAAATAAAGGAAAAGATTAACTATTGAGTCCAGGATTTAAAGCATTTGAAGTAATTCCCTTGCATGGTGCAAAGAAACCTTTATACCAGTATACTACCTTAAATTTCAACAGCTACTTAACCGAAGAAGTATTCAAAACCAGACTTTGAATCATAACTTTGAATTGCCTAATGTGTATATCTACACCATATTACACCAAATTTATTTGACAAGTTTGGAGAAAACATTTGATTACATTTGAAAAACCTATTCAATTGAATTTCTTTTTTAAAACAGACAAATAGGAAAGTACAAAAATACACATTTGGGGAAGAAATAAATAAATTTAACAATATATCTTTATACTTGAACCTACACATGCCTTACTCTACCTACATTTGGGGGAGAAATAAATAAATCTAACAATATATCTTTATACTTGCACCTACATATGCCTTACTCTGCCTAAATTTGGGAGAGAAAGAAAGAAATTTAACAATATATCTTTATACTTGCACCTGCATATGCCTTACTCTGCCTACATTTGGGGGAGAAATAGTAAATAGCAAGTATTTAAAAATATGCTAATAAAAGTGCCCTCTCATTCCACAACTGAAGTTTGGACTGAATCATCAGGAAACACATTTACATATGGGGAACAGCACGATAACATTCATGAATAATTTCAACATTTTCTTTGACAACTTTGCAGCCTTTTTTTATGGTCTTCTAAAAAACCGGAACAACCATCTGGGACCATGGAGCCTTTCTTCGCGAGACCTGATAATTTTTTTCAAACTTTGTCATGCAAAACCCGACCCAGCCTATAAGGGTTGTACTGTCCATAGCACAAGCTGTTCTTGGGAGGCCAAGTTGAGCAAGCTTCCCATTATCAATTATTCAGTATGGGTCAATACTTGGGCCTAAGACAAGTCCGCTGGAGTCCAGCGTGCAGGCGTCAACACTGACTGTCGCCTTCTTTAATTATTTCACAGGGAAATCTAGACTTTGTCTTCTCTCAGACTAGTGGCGTCCTAGTGTTTTCGAACTTGAGAATTTCGTTTGAAATCGGCTTTGTTTTTCCTTCCTTGCACACCATGTGATTGGCTGAACATGCGAGAGGCTTTTGTTTTAAGTGAGAATGTTTGTTTTGCTGTTTGCTATGTGTAAGAAATTTGACCATGGAGCTCAGATGGTTGTTGTACATAATTGCAGGAAGATTTCTCATTGTTTCCCCATCACTTAATCATTGAGTTATCTAGATCTCTCATGTTAAAAAAGCAGTACAAACAACAAACTGTGAAACCATGTTCAATTTGACCCACATTAATTGGGAAAAAAATCAACGAAACCATCTGACAATATTATTCGGTCCAACTTTTCGACAACCACATAAACACATAACTGGATCCATGGACCTTCCAACAATTTGAAATCAACAACACTTAAATGTCTTTCATTCTGATTGTGACGACTGAAATTGGAAGGCATCGCTACTTTGAACACCAGAGAGATGTTCTGTCAGCATCTGCCCCCATGGTCACATCAAACATCTGACATGCAATGAATGGAATTTTTCGCTGAAGTTTGCTTATTTGCATATTGTCCATTTCTCTCCGGAAAATAAAACAAAAGCAAGCGAGTGTCAAGTCTAGCAGGATTCAATGAAGGCTGAATGCCCTCAACACTGATGTTGAGGTCTTTATGCAAATAAGCTCTTCTCATTCGCAAGCTGTCATCTTTCATTGATTGGCTCTTTTTGTGCAAAGTATGCAGCGGGAAAACTGGCCGATAATGGGGGCGGAATGCACAGCCATTGTACTGGTCATGTGACAGGACGTACGGAAAGGAAAATACAGGGACAATCGTGCGTGCAGTTCGTGATCGTCAGGTAGCAGATGAACAATGCCACATTGTAACTTGCGTAGGATGCCATATGCTGCCTTAAACTCCATATTTTCCCCTTCCAATCAAATTAACAAAAATTATCAATTTCTCGGTACTTTTTTCCCATGGCCAAACTCCACATATTCGCCAAAGTGTTTCGCCTTCCAACGGACATTCGCATAATCAATATTTCATTGTCAGCCAGCCTGAGCCATTCTTTCTTAGGAGATAATTGGCAAGTCATTAAAAATAAAAAAGGCTGGATGAAATTCAATATCTGAAATAATTTCAGCAATGAACATCCCCTGAGATGTTATCTGTTTTTCCTCAGGTAAGTAGTAGAAACAGCCATGCACAACATTATCTCTTCATGTAGATCAATAGCGTTCTACCTTTTCCTATCACTTACTATTTCAATCTATGAATTAACCCAATAAACAACAGTTTACAGTATTATAACAGAGTACAAATATTTTTAAGTTGACAGGTGCCCCATACTATTTTTCTATATATTCAGATGTGTTCATTTTAATTTTGTGTATAGTATCAGTTAAAGGATATCATTCAGTTCAGTATTAAACACATATCTGCATAATTACATCTGCACAACATAAGGGGTTAAACTATGTCACAGATTTTCATATTTAGTACCCACAATATTTTACCAGGGAAGTCTATTATTAAAGACCCTGCCAGGCTGTGTTTTTGTTATGTCTCATAAAGATATCTTTTATCTGACAATTGCAATGGTGAATAATAGCATTTTGCAACTGAATCCAGTCAGTTGCTTCATGACAAGGATCTAGTTGCTCATAATCTACTGTACAACCTGACTCATCTTGTTTACCATTCATGTATGTATGTTTACAAGGGTGAAAAGCTTGCCTGTCACATATACCTTTAGAAAAAGTGATTTTTCAGTAAGATATTGATTCTGAAACGAACACTGTCCATGTCACATTTATTTGTAGGTTTCAAAGAAAAACTTGTATGATCAAATCATTCTTACTGCTTAAGATTGATTTTCTACAAACATTTGAAATTTTTATGACTCTCAAAACCAAACACTATAGAGATTGTGTGCTTGTATTAAACAAATCACTACAGCCTACTATCTGAACCAACTATTGTCTAGGCAAACAGCGTAAATTCCGCTCCTCCAAAACACGTACATGGACACACACTGATAAAGACATGTTTATATCTATTTCAAGAGCTATGTAAGGAATTTCAGGAAAGGAAAAATGTAATTGAAATGTACAACAAGAAATGGACATCACTTTGACAATGATCGTAGTCATCTGAGTATTTTCTTTACCTAAGGATCTCCTTGCCAGCTTGAGTTTAGCAAGAAACCAAGTGCTGGTGGACTATGAAAGACTTGGTCTGAAAACCTACCGGTATGTGAGTTGGGCACACAGCTGCGCGAGACTGGCCCCCTGGAAAACATTGGACCAAGAAAGCACTTTGATCACCACTAGTCAGCCGATAACAACCTTTGTATTGGCAGGCACGGTGTACATGGAGGAGGGCCATAGGTTATGCTGGTCACTGCAGGACTCACTCACTCACTCCAACATGAACTAGCAATACCAGGCCTACCAAAAAAAACTTTGGTAAAAAAACGAAGAGCCTGCAACTTTGATTTTGTGCATGCGCACATGGAAGAGGAAGTCTTGACCGCATGTTGACATTTTCCAGCTTTGACAAAAGTTACATTCCCTTTTTAATTATTTCTGTTGTGTCGTTTGGCATTTATCATCATCATACTTGTGTGCACACTTGTTTAGTTTACTTTCCATTCGTATGAAATGATTGACAGCAATTATTTCGAAATATTCAATACTTTTTCCACGCGAGGCGATTATGGTTGTTCGGAAATTTGTAAGAAGCGCTGATTGTAATACACATGCACAGTAGAGGTCAAAGTTCGCTGATACAAAAATGTTGCAGGCTCATAGTCTTCGGGTGCTGTTTTCAGTGTTTCAGTAGCGAGGTAAATATGTTTATGTTGCTATTTCCACGATTAATGTGGGCTTTTCTGTGTTTTTCTGCACAGTGGGAAAGTTTTCTTTGGTATTTCAAAGAAATCTGGATTGGTAAAAAAGCAAAACTTGCTTATATAAATACCTCTCTTAGTTATGTGTTGAAATGGCTGGTTAGTACACTATTCATAATGTACAGCTGCACTAATGAAATACATAAAGTCAGTATTTTGAAGCCGGTGGTGTCCGTGGAAAATTATAATTATACAGTTATCAGTTGTGTGTATTGCAGTGAAGTGACCCCTTAGGTCAGCAGTACTAATGTCATGGGGGTCTGGGTCTCTCCCCTACTGCAAGGTAATGATTTTGAATGTCTCCATGTTAACACTATAGAAGCAAACTTCCATGAACTCCACCCACCTTTCTATTTGAGCACCGCTCTGAGCCTGTTCATTAGCTTCAGAGTGTGCATGTTTGACAATATCAGGATGCATGTTTGTCAGTTTGATTATAAGCTTCTTTTTGAGAACAGGGCTGCATATGTCCCATTTTCTGCCATGTCAGTGTCAGAATCACAATATCATTACAGTAAAAGTCATTTGGTCTGTCAGAAGAAATGTACAAGCATCTATTTCGGTATCCTAGTGTTGTTTTCAAACACTGGGTTAAATCAAAAAGGTATTAGTTTCAGCATACTTGGCAATATACATGAATCACTATGAGTACGACTGTATACAGGATAACACCAGCATACTTGACACACTAAACGAACATGGCAACAGGACATGAAACATTAATGGGTTTCAGAATGAACATGCAATTTGAAATCATGTAAAATTCATACACCATATCTTAGTTACTTCTACACAGAAGATATAAAATGCACATTTAACAGATAATAGTACTTGAGAAATTTCAATCAGGAGAAAGAAAACCCAGTTTTCAAACGATCTCTTCAAAAAGCACTACCAATTCACTGTTAACTTTTCCAGTGTTGCAAATCCACCACATACATGCACCTACCCCACATACTGTAAGTCCACACATTCTATAACTGGTCTGGTTAGCCACAGTTTGTTGTTGGTATCCACAGTTATCGATCCTTCATCATCTCAACATCCAAACCGTTTCTAAGCTTGTCAATATCAAGGCAAGTCCTCGATCAACAGGGTGGGAAGTTTGGGGCTTGCCACAGTGGGGTTCTGTACTTTGTCAATATCCACCTAACTTGTTGCTTGTATCCCAACCCTGCATCTATGCATGCATCATTGTCAGTACTGGCCAGGGAGACAGGGGAGGTAGTGTATGAGGTAGACAAGCCTGAGGGCGGTGATGTGGGCAGCCAGGGAAATTGACAACTGCCTCAGGCAGGTAATCCACATGGGTGTCATCAAAGGGGGGTGCCCTGAGCAGGGGGGTGTAGATTTCCTTGTCTCCCACCTGACCTAGTTAACCACACAGCCAGAACAAAGTCAGGCTTTCTGCACCACGACCCGCTCAGCAATTTCCGGGACAAAACCTACACGACCCTCAAAGCATTATCGCACATAGTTAGGCCTTGGGTATAGTTTTTCCTAGACAAATTGGACCTTTACGAGTCTTAGATAGTGAGGCCTGAATGAGTTTGGATCAGGATGAAATTGTTTACAGGCACTGACATGAACTCTTGTCATTTCCCTGCATATTACAGAAACTGTGTGTTCGAGTTTGTGTCTATCTTACTGTAATAGTGAAATATGCATGCAAGGAATGTTGTCAATTTCACTCACCTTTCTTGTCGGATCATCCGTAATAATTCCTGAGTAAATTTGAGGCGAGTGCTGCATCTGTTGACTGAGGTTACTATGGAGATCTGGAAAGCAAAATACAAACTTTAATGTCCTGCCAATTAGGGAATATTTTCAGCTGTGAGTAAATATAGCACAATATAATTCTGTCAAAATAACCTAGTAGTAGTAGATTACATAGCTTTAAAATGAGCTTTAATTCAGCTTTTTCATGGCTGGGCACATCAAGAATTGGCTTCACAAACTGCTATATGGCGACATCACCCTAGATCTCGGTCTCACTTTGGCTATCCCACTACCCAAGTTGTCTGAGCACAGTGAAGCACAACTACTGTAGAAACCACTATCAGGCTTGAGTGAGAGTAGATGTACGATGTAGAGAAAGAATACAATGATTACTACTGTCATGATACCCCAACTTTAAGCCTTATCAGCATAACATGTTGCTTACAGATCACTGAAATGCACTAACAAAACTTCCATTGTTAAGAGCATAAACAACACTTAACATTTTCTCTTCATGATCGATATTCCTGTTTCCTGAGATGAAGATTTAAGCTTCATATCTAATTCTGAATCCAAGGTTTCTATAATCTCCTTGTCATAGTTCATTGTCATTTCAAAGCATAACAATACCATACAAGATTTCAAGTGTACCTGATACCAACACTTCAAGATGATATCCAAAATAAAACCATTCCACCGGGCTATGCCCACACCTGATATACCCTTGATAACCCGATAACCCCCTTGAACGTTATGATAACATTCCACCTTCAACATATAATATTTTGCAATCAGTCTTCATTGTCTCCAGCAAGCTGACAGAATGCCCACCCATTGTTCCGCAATACTGTTGGAACATTTGAGCTTGTGTTTTGTAATGCTCTTGCAGAAATCCCACTTCAAACACTTGTTCCTTGAGTGATCACATAGCCAAATAGCATGCTCACAGACGAAATCTGCAAGACATGACTGAAACTACCCCCCAAAAGTGCTTATAACACTATCTGTCACAATGAAGGTCAGAGGTTATAGGTTACATAATCAGGTGCCATCAACACATGTTGTACCAGGAAATGGTCAATTTCAAACTGGAGGCCTGGTCCATGTCAAACTGGTACTGGTCAACCTCAGCTGGCCAGCAGATCAGTGACAGGTGGCCATTACTGGGGAAACAAATTACACACACCCAGCCGTGAGTCTTTCATCTATCGACCTTACATAGGATGTCAATTTCAGACCTTAACCAATCAGGCCACTTTTGTAATTAAACATGGTCACATCTTTGAAAAGATCTTAGAATTATCAGTCTTTTCAGATCCATTTTGCAAAACAGATTGTGAAACTTGAATATCTACAAGCTAATTTCAATGCATCAAAGCGAGGGAAAGCAACCACTTTGGCCATGAAGGCTAATTTGAAGTGGGTCGCCTGCTCCTTCTTAGACTTAAACAAATGTAATCTTCAAAGTGACTCAATTTCTACTTAAATACACAAGGCAAATAAGTAGCAGAAAAAAATAAAAATTACCATAATTACTTAAGTAAATGCTCAGGGGTTAAATAGCTATTCCTGATAAAATTGTAGGTGTGTACTTGTGGAATTTGATTAATGTTCCCATCCCAGAAGTATACACTGTGGGAAAGAGGGGCGTTTCCACACACAGACTAAGCCCTGGTTCAATACCACTGTTCTACACAGACAAATTTTGGGGACATTTTTTAGACTTAACAATGAAAGCCATGCTTCTCATTTGATAGGGGCATTAATCTGCATTGAGCCAATTTCTCAATTGTAAAAGTGTACAACCTGGCTCTGATGTTTTCAAGAGATAGACAAGACGTCTAATTCCATTTTTATTTACCTCAAATAGGAAGGAGCTCGAAAAATTCTGATATTAATGTGAAATCATAATTAAAACACAAGGCTTATACTTCATTGGACACTGAAGAGTGACGTTGATGCATGATAAAGACATACTATGGGGTATTTTTACATAGTTATCATGTCGAGAAACAAAAATCTCAATTCCGCTCCACAAGTGACAGCTGACATGGAAACGTTTGCCACGCCTATATATTGCATGAGGAAACTCATTATTATGACATAACCCACAACATTGATGATAATCTTTAACAGAACACCAAAAAAGAAACTAATTTCAAAACATATACACATCTAAAGGCTAGATTCCATTCACAGTTCTATAAGAATTGACTTGGTCTGCAACATGTACATTTGTTCTGCCGAAATTCTTCCACTTTGTGACAATAATAGCTTGATGTTCCAGCTTAGTGCTAAAGGCATGTCATCCTGACCCTGGGATGTGCCAGGCACTTAGTTTGTACTCCTGACAATGGATGGATGGATGGATGGAGGGGGAGAGAAAGAGAGAGAGGGGGGAAATAGGAAGAGAAATGGAGAGAAAGGAGAGAGGGGGACAGATAGAAGGAAGAAGAAGAGAGAGATTAAAAGAAAGACAGCACAATTGTCCTAAAGAGGTGGGTGGGAAGGGAGGATAGGAGCAGGAATGTTGCAAGAAGAAATTAGGGGTTGTGTTGGAGAAGGTATCAAAAGAAGAAAAATGTGGGTGGTTTGGTGAGATGAAGAGGAGAAGAAATAAGTGGGTTGAGATGAATACAGGGATGGGCAGGGAGGAGAAATAAAGGACTTGAGTTCAGGCAGCCAGACTACCTTGGCAACCACTGATTGGTACATGGGTAGATTAACATTTTTCCTGATAGGGAAGGAAAGCTTTTGAAGTCAGTAGATTGACACTGTGTCAGGATACCTTGTAGGGCATTTGTCTGGTACTACTGGACACGTGCCAATTTAGACATGTCACTCTGTACTCTCCACTCCATGCAAAACAAAACTTTGTGCAAGTCACATGAACAGTGACCTCTCAAAATCGTAGATGGACGTACAGACAAGTGATATACCTCAGAGTGCAAACAAACACTTCATACAAATGGGCACAAATGCATGCAAATGGGCACAGGTCTGACACTTCTCACTGTGCATAGATCCCTGCTGTCTAGACCGACACCATCACTCATGCAGAAACTAGATTTCATTCGAATTTGACGATCATACAGAAACATCCACAGATGTACATGGGGCAGTTGACAGGCTCCTTTCTTCACATATCAATCAAACTGTGTAGAAATCGGTGACCTACAGCACATGTTGACCGGCAACAGCTGATGCAGACATGCAAGTACTCCGAGACAACCTGACACAGACATACTCACTGACTCTCTACAGACAACCTCTACCCAGAACACATCTGTCTCCACTAAACCCTTGGACAGACTAGAATCCCACTGACAGAAACAGGGCTTGAGTTCATGTAAGCTGATCATCTACATATGAGAGTGCGCACAATATGATATCAAGCCATGACTGCTAGGTTATTATATTGCAGTGGCTTACGTCCACCTGATCTAGCTGGTGTCTGCATAGCTAGCATGCACTGACTCAAACACCTGACAGGGTAGGGTGTATGTGGGCTGAACCTCTGTAGCAAGTAAAACTGCAGGTTGTATATATTGGACTCGAGTCTTCCTGGGTTTGGCAAGGGAGAAGCATGGTACAGGCATGTGGGCCCAGTGTAGGCAATCCAGACAAGGCCCAATTAAAGCTAATCATTGGAAATCACCTCAAGCCATGCTGGCTGCATGCCAGGACTACACAATCAAGCTGGACGGCATGCAGAGCAGACGTACTTGTGCCAGGAAGAGAGGGAAGAAAAGAAGGATGAATAAATTGGATGAGGAGCTTGGTGGGTGTGGGGGTGTGGTGAAAAAAGAAGGGTAGTTTATTGAGTACGATGGGTTGGGGCACCGAATTTTGGCTGGTTGTCGCAGAAAATAAGGGAAATGTGGAGAAATTGATTGGAAGCAGATAACAAAAATGAAAATTTGAGAAGTAGGTTAACATGGTGGTTGAGGTGGCAGCACAGATGAATGATAAAACTGTGTAGTGAAAGAGAATGAAAAGGAATAAGCCTGCCATGATTGGGATTAGCTTTTGGAATGAAGGACAAAATGAAGGAAAGAAGGCAGGATTGAATGAAAGGTCATTCAGGGTGAAAAGGGTGGACCGTGGATGCATGGCACACAATACAGGCTGAAGGCAAGGAGTGGTAATTACATAGCAGTGCAGAGGGACACAGGCAAAGATAAATGGTAACAGGAAACTCCGGCCTGAATAGTGATAGACAGAATTGGGCAGGGAAGAATAAACTGAACAATAGGGAAACATAAACTACACATAAAGATGAGTCTTTTGTGGCACACAATCAGACTTTGTCCAGAACATGAAATCAAGCATACATACATTACAATGAGAATAGAGAGAAGCAAACACTAAAGTGGATGAATATGTGGCCTTTCATGATGTCAAGGTTTTTACAAAAGACAGTTTAAGTTTGAGAAAACTGAAAATTACTTTAGCAATGGTCTACTAATATGGGGAATGGATAGAGAGAAGGACATCAAATGGAAAGGAGGTATATACATTGGTTATTGACATGGATATATGAAAACAGACACTTTATATTTCATCAAATTGTATATTAACTTTAGCAAAGGCCCGTTAAATTGGTGAGTCGATAGAAAGAAAGGTGAAATGGAAAGGAGGTATACACGATTGGTTATTGACATGGGGATTTGAAAACAGCTTAAATTTGATGAAATCACATATCAACTTTAGCAAAGGCTTCCCAAGATGGCGAGAGGATAGAGAGAAGGAGGTCACACAGAAAAGAGGTATATACATTGGTTATTGCGATGGGGATATAAAGGAATGAGCTGCTATTATGGAAATGAACATGGAGGCGAATATAGCCTGAATATGGGGCAGGTAGGTGGAGAAAGGGAAAGAGTTAGTGCAAGGGGATGAATGAAGGAAATTGCCTGTAAAGATAACGCCTGTTTGGATCAATAGCAACTTCATAGCTACATAAATGCATGTAAGCCTGGAGAACGGTGGGTTCAGAAACTGTATGAGGAAAGAAATAACCAAATAAATGACATTTTTGTACTGGTCCTGAAGCTAAAATCACATTTACACACCAAGCGACATTCACATGAACAGCCTGGCCAACATTTTCAAATAACTCTCTCATATCTTATCTGAGAATTTGACAAGTAAACAAAGCTGAAACGATAACACAGGGTCTAGTAACTCACGCTGACAAACTTGAGAGTGCATACCAAAGTTCCCCCACTGATGGAGTTGATGGCCCATGCTGGTTGGGGTATGACTGTCCAACATACTGTATAGTGAGGAGGTTGCCATGCCGCTATGGCTGTCCAGTTAGCTGTATAGTGAGGCGGTTGGTTCAGGATGAAGTGACTACAACCACAGGCTGGCAATATCTACCACAAGCACATCCTACATCCCTGCATGTCCACCATCATGATCTACACAACACTACTTTGATACACATCCTTCCTCATCATCTAAGCATGCTTCAAGTGTTCCTGTATATCAAGGCTAGGTGCGGCTGGCAGTATCCAATACAGGGTTTAAACAAACCAAGCAAAAGGGGAAACTACGCACAAAGTTGACAAAATGAAGCAAAAATCACACTCACAAAGGCACAATCCGCAGTCGTACCTTAGTCCCTCCATTCAAACCAAGAGTAAAGCCCTACTGTGACTTGAGAGAGGCAGCAGGGCTGAGTGGAGTGGCTTGGAGTACTGTTTGGCTGAGCTAGCTAGGTTATATGGACTCCACTATGGCTGGGCGAGCAGGCAACCAGACTTGCCTAGCTGTGATAAGGTGATTACGGGGTGTGTCTGTCACTGGCTGATGGCCATTGAAGCTTGGGGAGACTGTAGCACAGTCAGTTTGCCTGACACACACACACTCCAGCTCACTCACACACTAAGGGTTTCCCTAGCTATGTTATCACTGCTGCCTGACCTAGTTGGGATGACCATGGGTTGACCCAGCTACACAGGGCAATGATAGACGACCAGGTCTCCCCTCCCATTGATGACAACTAGGCGGGGGCTTCCTCTCCCTGGAGACTGTGGAAGTCAGGCAAATGTTGCTTGCCTTGTCACTTGCAAGGAGTTGCCTGCCGGAGTGTCAGTTTTTTTGTTCATGATGAACCGGGAGGGGGGGCTGAAGTAGTTCATGTGACAAAAGTGTTGTCTGGGTGTTGGGCTGGGAGTTTTTTTTATCCCATGGTGTGTTTTTGTGAGAGGCATGGCTACAGCTCTTGGTTGTAATGGGGTAGATAAGTCCGGGAATAGGGATAATCTCCCGTCAGGAAACTAGAACAAAGGCAGATCTCCTGGGAAATTTGCTAAAATGATAATGCCAGTAGACAGCAACTTGCTAAAATATTAGAAGGAAAGCCCAATGGAAGAGGGGCAGGGAGGAACCATGGTTGAGGAATCGCTTCATTTAGCGAAGGCAGAGAAGCAAATACTCTGTGAAGACCTGCGACCATCATCTCAACCACATTGATTCGCAGTCCTTGATTGAAAGCCTGGTGGGGAAACTTTAGTCCAAATGTCATTAACTTCCCAAATTCGGTGTGAGTTTCCCACCGTCTGGGCTAGCTCCACAAGCGAAGGTCAAAGCAAGAAGGTGGGGAACACACCTTGCAACATCAGACCCTACACTTGGAATCAGTCCAGCTGTGTCACCATATTAACAAACTACAGAGGAAAATTTCTGGTCCCGAATGGGTGAACAAGGACTAAGCAACCATGTCAGACCTCACCCAGCTCAGTCTCTTCCTACAAGTCCCCCACCCCTCTTCTCCCCCTACTTCCTCCTTCTAGATTGCCCCCACCCCATCTTATCGCCTTCCTCTTCTCCCAGCCACTAATCTACTTTCATGTTGAAACCATAGGGAATATCTGGCTGGCACCATTGCAAGAGTTGTACTCTTGCTCTTCTACATGACGGTCTGGGGCATTTCTCAGCCAATTTCCACCACCACTAAAGATACATTCATTACTTTGGAGTCTGACAACCTTAAAGGAACATTTTGATCTTGTGTGGTGTTTTTGGTTTTTGCATGTAAAATATTAGTTCCAGGGGAACAAGGGTTCTGAATTACCAAGCCCACTAGCTTCACAGACTTTGTGACCAGGGAATGGTTTTAGCAAATTCTTTGGCCTTCTGCAATTGCTTCAGTAGATATCGGAATTGGCAAGAGTGAATATCCTTCTGATGCTACTTTCAGGGAGTTAAAAGTCTCTTGCGTGAAAGAATACTCAAACAAAATACTAGTTTAAATGAATATAATACAGTCTGAGGAATTTGACAAATTTTCCAAGTTCTAAATTAGAAAGAAACTGTACATGGAAATAAATTTTATGTTTGCAACAGCTTACAGAAAAATTAAAAGCATAAAAGCTTTGTATGTTTAAAGGAAGTAGTTTGTTGTATTAAGTTATATATTTGTCATAATTTGGGATTTAACTTTTCCACTGAAGTACAGATTCTAAAAGTTTTGGGTTGAGTCCCATCCATGGATTGTTATCTGTAATTTTGGTATCCATTTCCCAGAAAAAACAACAACCCCAAACACATGGAGGAAGTGCCACAATTTACTCAAAACATTTCTAGGGAAAAAATTTTAAAGCATGGAAAAAACAACTATTTGTTACCAAATATACATTACTGAAAAACATCCTGCCTGTAATTAGAAGCCGATGGATATCTATAAGCAGACGGTACTGACAAACTTTCATCTCCGTCTCATAACAACAGTGACAGATCATATTCATCAGTCATGGTTGTCCGTGCTATGTCTAACTCTCAAAATCATACAATCCACTTCATTTTCAGCAAAGACTTCTTATATCCAAGGAAAGGATTTACTTATATTTCCTCTTCTCCTTACTAATAAACTCTAAATGACATTATATTATAGCTAAAAATGAGGCTTTTAAACATTTGTCAGTATATCTATTTTGTTACAAATATACGTCAAAGCATATTGAAATGGACAAAAGGACACAGCATAAAAACACTTACATAATTCTGACGATCAACCTGTACCAGAGTCAACGAGTAAGAGCAGCAAATATAACAATATCTTATATCGTATCTTATAATCTAAAAAAAACGTTCTGAAATCAAATAGGATTGGTTCCTTTGTTACTAATCCGCTAGTTTTTCTATGCATGCCTACAACCAGGGTGATGACAACTATATATTATTCACACCCCCACCCCCCAGCCTCATCATGGTGTGATATATGTCATGTGGAACTCTGTCAACTAAAACAGGAAATGCATTGTCTCCCCCCCCCATAAACCTGAGACTGGAGGCAGGCTATGCATATCCCCCCCGCAGTGCTCCCCCCTCCCTCGCCCCGAACCAACACCTACTCATTGTCAGGTAAGACAAAGGACCATAGGTATGCTGTTTCTGGCCTAGCCAGTCCTCAACCAGCCTCCAGCTGTCAACCAGCAAGCTGTTGCTTCCTTCTGAAAAACCGGGGGCAAATTGCAATCTATTATGGGCAAATTTGATCTACAAAATTCTAGTCCACTGTCAATGTGTTAGTCCTGGGCAAATTTACTAAGCAAACAATCGGCTCGCAATGCCTGGGGAGTTTTTAGCCCAGCCGAAATATCAAATATTGCAAAAATAAAATGAACTATTATTCCCCTCGCGAGCAAACAGTCCGGGGAATGGACAGGTTTCTCGTAGCTCAACTAGTCAGCAAGAGGAAACGGCACACTGTCACCATAAAACCAGCGACGGGACACAGTTTATCCGTGTATATACGTCTGCTTGTCCCGGCTGTTTTTATCCATGTACCAGGCCTGGGGCAACAGGAACCACCAGATTAGAATCCACTGTGTGCTGAGAGTGAGCTGCCTCTGCTGGTGGATTTCAATACTGATACATATCAAACTGGGAGTTGGACGTACATTTCTCACACACAGAAATAACCCACACCAGCTGTGTGATGAAACGTACATCGTGAGATAACCCCCATCCGTTATACATATTCATTATGAATACATTTGGTTGAGCACTGAGCATGTCAAGGGCACTGTCATAACCCTAATGTTAAAAGTTCAAGTACTTCACGGTGCTCAAATTCAAACAATCTCAAGGAAACCTCAAGATTCACAAGGCCTCCTTCGTAAAGAGTTACAACAAACAGTTTTGGTGTGTGGATTTCTTTCATACATTTTGAAATTCATTTGAAACTTTGCAAAATCCTATTCAGGTTGCTGAGAACTGTGAAATCACCACACAATATCTGAGTTCACACCAGAGAAGACAGTCAACCTCGATGTAAAAGTGACAAGATGAAGCAACCCTAAGATTAAATTTCATTGCTGAAAAACCACCACAAGTCTCATGACCCCCTTAATCAAACAGAGTATTTGAATCTAAAGAACATTCCACAACCTACTGTTAAATCAGCAGGGTTAGCTGTCCATATAAGTCAGACAGCAGGGTCAGCTGTCCATGTAAGTCATACAGTAGGGTTAGCTGTCCATGTAAGTCATACAGTAGGGTTAGCTGTCCATATAAGTCATACAGTAGGGTCAGCTGTCCATGTAAGTCATACAGTAGGGTTAGCTGTCCATGTAAGTCATACAGTAGGGTTAGCTGTCCATATAAGTCATACAGTAGAGTTAGCTGTCCATGTAAGTCATACAGTAGGGTTAGCTGTCCATGTAAATCATACAGTAGGGTTAGCTGTCCATATAAGTCATACAGTAGGGTTAGATGTCCATATAAGTCATACAGTAGGGTTAGCTGTCCATATAAGTCATACAGTAGGGTTAGCTGTCCATATAAGTCATACAGTAGGGTTAGCTGTCC
>VKKT01000551.1:31403-44351 GCA_008038995.1 Haliotis laevigata | reverse complement strand
AAAGTTATAACACCTTCATCTACAGTGTTTCCTTCTTGAACATAATGTATATCAGACAAAGTCATAACACCTTCATCTACAGTGTTTCCTTCTTGAACATAATGAATATCAGACAAAGTTATAACACCTTCATCTACAGTGTTTCCTTCTTGAACTTAATGTATATCAGACAAAGTTATAACACCTTCATCTACAGTGTTTCCTTCTTGAACTTAATGTATATCAGACAAAGTTATAACACCTTCATCTACAGTGTTTCCTTCTTGAACTAATGTATATCAGACAAAGTTATAACACCTTCATCTACAGCGTTTCCTTTTTGAACTAATATCAAGTATTATTGCACTTCTATATATGCTTTTAGTTTCTCGAACTGACATCAGATGCAATTAATTATATGTCATCTCCATGGGTTTGGTGTCCTGAACTATATACAAATACGTATACAAACTTGACATCTCTATATATATCTTTGGTTTCTGGAACTAATATCAAATAGGTTATAACATCTTCTCAGCATGGCTATGATTTCTTCTAATATATCTATCGTTCCCTTACACTGTGCTTGAGTGAGTGAGTGAGTGAGTTTTATGCCACTTTAAACATTATTTCAGTTTTATCAGCATGTCAGCCTAATGTTTGATAAATGCAGGAAGTGATACAAGGCAGAGGTATTTACCACTTTGTTGAGTACCGGTAATGTGATGAGCACAAGTATGGTTCTGACAAACCATGAGATATACTCAAGTTTATCTGGATTTGAACCCAGGATCTGATACTGCTTCTGATTCCCTCGGTAAAACACAGTCAAACATGGTCACAGAACAAAGTAGAGACCATCTATTTCCCATACTGATCAGTCTCATTGTGTAAACAATCTGATATGCAAATGATTGAAACTGTTTGTAACACAATTGTATTGATACAAGGGGAAGTGTATTGCTATTAGAACATGGCTGTGAAATACAACCCACAGCAAAGCCCTAAGTGGTTTATTCTTCCTTTAATGTTTTATTGAGCAATAAATGATGAGTACATGTATTATAGTACTGATATGAGAGATCAATATTATATACAGCCTCTTTCTGGTTGTGATTCTGAAGATCCAGAAATGACATCATGATAGAACAATGCTTTGTCATAAAATAAACCATGCTTCATTCTTCATTGTTCTTGCTTTATTACATAGCTGTGTTATATTACATCATACAGAATGACTCCAGCCTTAATGGTATTTCTGTATATAGCTCAGTAAATACTTGTACATAGTGGCGATGTCTGCCTATTACAAATGTCATAGTTTTATGGCAGGCACTTAAATACTTTTCAGATTCTTTTGTAGAGACTCTTATTTCATTGAAACATACTGCTCACAGACACTTTGGAGCTGTTTAAAATATAGTGTGATAGCTTCAGCATCTTTTAATGATTCTGATGTTTCCCAGATAATTATTAGCAAACACACTTTCTCTCAAGGTTAATGCAACCTTTGAACTTTGGCCCAAAAAGTACTGTTTTTATGAATGTCTAAAGAAGCTGTAATCTCTTTTCCATTGGCCGACATCCCTGTAGATACTCCAGGAAACTTTGATGTCATATGGGAATAAGTACTAAAGTATTACCATGGATATGATTTCTATTTTTGAGGTACTTTATCCTAAAACTATCTCATCAAATACCCATAACTATCTGCTGTTGTCAACAACTTCAGTCAAGTTTGTCATGGCCGTATTTGTAAATTAGTGAGCCTGATCGGCTGAATGAGCCACTCTCCTGGCGTGGATGTGGAACAAACTCCATACAGTGTACAGAGGAGATGTTCATTAGGGTATAGCCATGTACAATATCCACATGGCAGTGCCGTAGAGCTGAGTAATCTACCTAAACAACACAGAACACATTCACATCAAAGACTGTATGCTGGCTAAATGCACCAGTGTTTTAAATGTGGTTTGATAAACAGTATCTCCCAAACGCCTCCTTCACTTAATTGAAAGTCTTCTGATGTTGTAGCGTCATCATGGATGGAAGCAGCCATTATTAACCTCCAAAGTACCTTGGTTGAGATGGCTTTTGAAATGTCCTCTTTAAAATAATGACCATGAAAAAAGGTATAAATCTGGGATGAAACAGGACTTTATACACAGATATAATAAGGGATTACTGCTAATGTATGTACACAGAAAGGATAAAAGATTGTTATTAATATATGTGCACAGAGATCACATAGGACTGTCATTCATGTATGTACAGACTTAGTATAGGGTTACAGTTCATATATGATAATGGACTCTGAGTCTATGAGTCTAGTGAAAAGACTATAGGACTACATGTGTACATCCTAAAACATGCTGAAACTTGATATGTGTACAATGTGATATTTGAAAACAAGATGGGGCCTTGCTAGTTATAAGTTACATTTAATTGTGAGAAGCTTTTGCTGAACGTTGTTAAGCTTCAATAACATGCCTGACTGGGCCATTTCTGATTAGTGCAATCACCTTTGTAACAGTGTATCTTTATCCATTACACACAGATAACCCATCTATGGAACAGTGTCCTGTTACTGAAAGCCACGAGTACCATGACATTTAGAATAAGCAAAGATCAAGCTGATTTTATTAATATTGGAATCTATGTTGACCCCGATACTGACATTGTTTTGGTTCAATTGTCCAGTGGTGTGGCACAACAAACATGGAGCTAATGAAGCATGTATAATTGATATTGACCAGTCCATCAATGTGTGATAGCAGAGTACCTGGAATAGCTGGGCACAGCAGCACAGTGTCCCCAACATGCAACCTTTGGGACTGAAAGGAAAAGTCAGTCAATTTGGTTTTGTTGATTTTGCAAATCACCATGGAATTGGCTGCAGGATGTGTGTTGTCCGTTCTGTCAATTGTTCTGTATTTAGAATGGCCATAAACCAGAACAATACACAAGAAGTCTAAGAACAGACACAATGGCTCTTGCTAAACATGTCTTGATGGAGTGGATGATTTTGGTCTTGTTCTTGAAGAATACAATGATGTCGAAAAGGCATTCTTTCCAACTGTCTGCAATATTTTCCATACTTCTCTACTTATGCACCATCAGTTCTTTATCAAATTAGTTCTTAATTCAGATTGTGCACATTGATTCCTGAACAACTTACAGATCCCATGTTTTCAGGGACTAGGATCTCATATCTTTCCTCCGTAACTAATGCATATACTGCAGTTTTGAGTACATGGTGACAAAGATGGGGAGCCAGAAATGTATTATCAGCCACTAATTTAATGTACATGGTTACTGCCTACAGGGTTAGAGAGCTGCTCGACAGCCTGAAAACATCCCATTCATCGATACGAGACTAACAATTGATGACACTATTACTGCCAACTTAGGATGACTCCGCTCCCTGGCGGCATATTTGTAGGTGTATGAATAACTCATGTGAAACCAGCACAATCCAGATTGTATGATATGTCTACAAACCACTGGTGCATGCTGTGGAGAAGTCTTTAGAAGTGTTATGCCCACTCAGAAGGGAATTATCTTCGTTTATTCACTGACTTTCATTACATGTTCCGTGATTTGAGCACAGTCAATAATTGCCAATTTGAAATTCGTTTCAGGAAATTTCTTTATATTTGTGTCTTCGTTTAAGCTTTTCCCCAATGAATGGCCAGAACTATTGTAATTTGATTGCCTCGTTATGAGAATGTAAAGGTCATATTCCACTCAAGTACATTTGTGAAAATACAGATTCACTTTATGTGAAGTTATCTTAGTCTTGGTATGACTAGGTTTTCTTTGAATCATGAGTGGCGTTAAATATAACACATAAAATTTAAAATTTCACATGTGAATTACTGAATTTGGGAAACTAGAACTGTTTCATTTAATAAGGAATAGGCATAATTTATTTATGAAGTTGAATATTAATTTCATCCTTAAAAACAATCAAATACAATCATGAAAATGAAAATGTGTTTGATTCTGTGGGTGGAATGGGTTGTTAGGAGCCTCCTGCGAAGGAGTTGTTGTGACGAGGGTCTCTCAGCTAAAAGATTATTGTTTGAAAAGCTTGTAACAATCCATACATTCCCACCATTTGCAGGTCCAGTAGTACTGCAATGAAGGACTAATTTGTTGAAGGTTGAGCTACGGGTTCATTGCTGATCTGATTTCCATTCATTGATGGTCAAATAGCTAATTCCCTTGCCTCCTGAACTAGAAATAGAAGAGTTAGATTTCCCTCATTGTCAAGTCCATTTTAGGTTTCCACTGAAGATCCACTGAATACTGATTTTCATTGTAAACGTATTCAATCACCGAATGCCAGACTAAACTGACCTTTTGTATGAATTAGTGTTTCTCACATGACTGGAGACATGAGAAGTTATAATTCATCTGTATGGACATGACTAAAATGTAGAATGCAATATAATTCATCCGGCTGTCTAAAAAGGAGGATGGGAATACCAGTTTCAAACTGAACCTGACCTTTTAAGTTAAACTAAAAATATTTCATGAGCTATGGCTTGAGTAAGGGACAATATTCTCAAGATGACTGAGTTCTTTAGCAGGATCCTAATTGGATATGACTGGCATTATTAGATTTTCCTTTTCAGGATAAATTGATTTCCAACAAGAAACAATATTTATTGTCTTGGAAAAATTGTTCTTTGGTCTGTGAGATGACATGAATACAAATTTTATCTGTAATTAGCTTTATCTTGGTATCATTAATTTGGGGAATATACTTAGTGTTGACAACCTGTCGTACAGTTTATTGGTGGATACCATTGCCCATGTCTGCCACGGACAGCTAGGTTGTTTTAAAGTCTTTGTGAGATGATCAATGTATTGATTAATTGTATGAATCTCTGAGTTTGAGCAAATATATTTAACGGTGTTTTCATGATATTTTAACTGGTAATACTTGTTTTGTGTCTAGAAACTATCTGGTATCTATGAAATAAGGCAATGGAGAAAAAGGGATGTATCTGTGACAGTGACAGGAAGGTGAACACCTCTGTCTTGTAATACACTTGTCTGTGAAAGTGGCAGGAAGATAATCACCTCTGTCTTGTAATACACTTGTCTGTGACAGTGACAGAAAGATGAACACCTCTGTCTTGTAATACCCTTGTCTGTGACAGTGACAGGAAGGTGAACACCTCTGTCTTGTAATACACTTGTCTGTGACAGTGACAGGAAGATGAACACCTCTGTCTTGTAATACACTTGTCTGTGACAGTGACAGGAAGGTGAACAACTCTGTCTTGTAATACCCTTGTCTGTGACAGTGACAGGAAGGTGAACACCTCTGTCTTGTAATACACTTGCCTGTGAAAGTGGCAGGAAGATGATCACCTCTGTCTTGTAATACACTTGTCTGTCACAGTGACAGGAAGATGAACACCTCTGTCTTGTAATACACTTGTCTGTGACAGTGACAGGAAGTGAACACCTCTGTCTTGTAATATCCTTGTCTGTGACAGTGACAGGAAGATGACCACCTCTGTCTTGTAATACCCTTGTCTGTGACAGTGACAGGAAGGTGAACCCCTCTGTCTTGTAATACCCTTGTCTGTGACAGTGACAGGAAGATGAACACATCTGTCTTGTAATACACTTGTCTGTGACAGTGACAGGAAGGTGAACACCTCTGTCTTGTAATACCCTTGTCTGTGACAGTGACAGGAAGGTGAACACCTCTGTCTTGTAATACMCTTGTCTGTGACAGTGACAGGAAGATGAACACCTCTGTCTTGTAATACACTTGTCTGTGACAGTGACAGAACTGTCAACTGTCATTCCGAAATTATCCTTGTACTTTTTTTGCCTTCTCCAAGAATAGTCACTTGGTTTTTGTTTTGGCTTCTTCCATTACATTGTTAGAAATGGGAATGATTCCTTGTTTTGAGTAAATCCTGTGATCATATATATTATGACTGCTAATGGCTTGGAAAGCCTGATAGTTCCACTGGAGTTATTGCACCAAAGCCTACTCAATCTAATCATCCTGAACTGACAGCACCACCATCAGTAAGACCATGAAAATATGGGAGTAAATATTTGCACTAGCACATTAACCAGAGGGGAGTTATGATAGTTTATACACCTTCTCACATGGCTGTCAGTTTCCATTTCATCTGCGGTTGTGGCTGTACTGCTGGTGGGTGACACACTGACAAGCTAAAGTGCCTTGGTGGACTACTATAAATGTGTTTCCACAAGTTAGTGGGAACATATTGATCAGTCAGTCACTGTAGGATGTCATTACAAATTAGATTTTGCTCCTGATGTGTGTACATTACAGATTTATGTATTTATGGGTTATCTGTAGTGAAGATCACTGACTAATGGTTGTTAATGATTGTTTGGTTTGTGATTTGGTTGTTTTCTATCATGCCTAAACATTGTCAAGTACAAGAGCTGTTGTAGTCGTGCTCTTGAGTCCAACTTGTCAGTTCCTGCAGCTGTAACAAATGCTGCGTTTATTGGGTTCGAAAATATTAACTAGGCTGAAATCCTCTGCAACAAAACTTCAAAGTAAGGTCCAAAACACAATAATGTTACCTGTACCACAAATATAATTTACTTTTGGTTGCCTTGAAACAAAGGTGTCTACTTCCCTTTGCCTGGCAGCGTGAGTCTGGCCTGGCAGTGTGAGTCTGGCCTGGCAGTGTGAGTCTGGCCTGGCAGTGTGAGTCTGGCCTGGCAAACAGGTGGATGGTAGCAATGCTCCACACTGTTAGGATAAAATGAAACCATCAGACAGTTCTTCAGGCAAGCATTACATCCACTGATCCTTATGAGAGAGCACTTGATACTAGCAGTGGGTATATGTACATATGATATAGTAGGCAGTGATCTCCTTGGGCCATTCCTTGTGCCAAGCATTGGGTATATGTACGTATGACATACCAGGCAGTGATCTCTTTGGGCCATTCCAAGCATTGGGTATATGTACGTATGACATACCAGGCAGTGATCTCCTTGGGCCATTCCAAGCATTGGGTATACAAGCAGTGGGTATATGTACATATGACATACCAGGCAGTGATCTCCTTGGGCCATTCCAAGCATTGGGTATATGTACGTATGACATACCAAGCAGTGATCTCCTTGGGCCATTCCAAGCATTGGGTATATGTACGTATGACATACCAGGCAGTGATCTCCTTGGGCCATTCCAAGCATTGGGTATATGTACGTATGACATACCAAGCAGTGATCTCCTTGGGCCATTCCTTGCACCAAGCATTGGGTATATGTACGTATGACATACTAGGCCCTGATCTCCTTGGGTCATCACTTGCAACAAGCTTAGGGTATATAACCTACCTGACCCTGACCTCTCTGTGTTAGTTTGATGGATGTAGCAGATTTCTCTGAGGACTGAGGACAACTGGACAAGATGAATGTTGCGGCAATTATCCTCAGTAAAGCAGAGACTGATTGGTCTCAAATGTGGGAAAATGTAGTGTCATTAGGATTACGCTGAAAGATCAAGATTATCTTATAGAAAAGTAATCACAGCATAGCCTCTCTCAATGTCGTCCACTTACAATTTCTATCCTTCAACAGATACACGATTGATACCCAACATATGTCTGACCCAATTTTCATCTAAGTGACAAAGAAGTTTATAGAAAAGAAGCAAATTCACAGTGAACTCCTGTGATAAAAGCTAGAGATACGATTGTACTTTGGAATATTCATGTATATCTTTGTCATACAACTTCTAACCTCCAGTGAACTTTTGTTTCATCAGACTCATGATATTTACGTTGATGTATGACATTAGCAAGACAAATGTTGGCTTCTATATACTTTTCAAAGGGATTTTAATTAAAATTTTCAAAGAAATTGCTTTATGAGGTTCATATTTCATTATTATGTGAACATATATTCATTTTTCACTATCCTGAATATTGATTGTGCTAAACGCTAGGTACATCTGTGAGATGGCGTTATTGAGCCATTGCGACAGTGTAGAACGTTATTATCCCACCGCACAGCAGTATATGAAATATTCTCATGTTACTAAATATACAGTGAATGTGAAGAATACACAGTCTTATGATAAGGAGTGGAACCTGAAGAGCAGGATCAGCTGACCTTTTGTAGAACACCTGGTGTCATCCCTATATGATTATTGACTTCATAAACACCTGGTGTCATCTTATATGATCACAACACCTGTCATCCTGATGGTAATGATTCATAAACACCTGGTGTCATCCTTATGATTATGATCATACACACTGTCGTCCTATGATAATTATTCATAACACCTGGTGTTATCCATATGCTATGATTTGCAAACACCTGGTGTAATCCCTTATATGATAATGATTTGTAACACCCGGTGTCACCCTATAATGATGATTCATAACACCTTATGCCATTGATATGATTCATAAACACCTGGTGTCATTCATAATGATCTGTGAACACCCGGTGTCATCACTATATGATAATGATTCAAAGCAAATGATGGAATGGTACACCAGATTCTGTGGAGATTGTGGAAACAGTTTTGTCACTTTAAGTGATATTTTGATTCTTACCTTGGATTACCTTTATCATCTTATCACCAAAAGTAAGTAATGGATTGCCTGTAACCTGCTTTCATTCAGTTTCTGTATTTTGATAGCACTTATTATCAAATTGCAAAACAGTTCTTAATGCATTCAGTTTCTCAAGTATTGTCTACTGGTTTCTTTGTTATATGTAATTCAGTAAAGTCTAATTAAGAATCACATCTGAATACTTTAACAAACATAATTAAAACAAATTACAAACTATTGTCAAAGACCAGCTAATAACCTTTTCAAGCATTTGAAATAAATTCAGTTCCAAATGGTCTGCGTTTGGTGATCATTGTGTTTAGTTGATGTAGTTATTTTGGATGGCTCCAGTCAGTTTGACACAGTATGATTCTTATGTGTATTTTATTACATTGGCTCATTCCATTTTAGCACACAACTGAAAGGGGACGTATCAGATAAATTGTCGTTCTTGCTCAAATGAAATGGGTTTTGTGGAAAATGTAATTAGTGAGGGAGAGGCATGCTTCATGCTGCCATAATCTTCGGTAATAAAAAGCGACATGGGCACTGGTGTAAGAGAATGCTGGGGCAGAAACAGAGGTAGCGGCCATCTTTATCTAAATGAATTCCCTCACCAAATAGGCTCTGTTTGAGATCATAGTGTTCCCTTTCAAACATCATTTATTGTTACTATTCTGAGAGCATTATGCTTGGTTGCAGATACTCTCAACTGTATGACATCATAGAAAAGTTCCATTCTTTAGTTATAACCGTCTTTCCAATTAGCAAATTATTTGTATGTGTATTGGAAATGCATATTTAATTGTTACTGCTTCATGGAGACAAAAATAGCAGGTGGAATGGCAGAAATCTTCAAAAACAGATTATGTATAGTACAATTAGCATCCACAAGATTGTTTTTCTAGTCCCCATGGAGGTTGGGCTATGAAGACATGTAAACTATGTTTAAATTACATCACAAGTTGAATGCTGATATGGCTGATGAAGTGAAAACAAAAGACATGTATTGGACATTTATTTCCGAAGACATATTGCAATATTTGAAAATTAGCATAGTTATTACCAGTTGCTAGGATACTGTCATTATACAGACATGAAATGGAGCCATATTTGGAAAATACTATGTTCATTTATATTGACAGAAACAATTTTTAGTTGGCAATTTGCTTAGTTAAATGATTGTCGTGACTTTTTTGTCATTTCTGCAGCAGATGCAGCTTGAGGATGTTTTTTTCCAGAACTGACAAAGACTCATTATAAAGTTTCTTAACAATGTATTAAATATGTTTCATACGAAGAACATTCCAGAAGAGATGTTGTTCACATAAGACATGCATTTCTTCACATTAGACAAGTAGAACTGGAGGTTTTGAGGTTCAGATATTAAACTGATTGTAACAACAGGGCTGTCAGACGTCAACGTGAGTTGTGCTCCATTCCTTCCTGGGTACCGATGTACAAAGCAACCTTAGTGCCAAGACTGTCAATGTTAAGATATGGGAGCTACAATCAGCTTAGCACTAACACTGCTTTGTACAATGGCACCTTGGATTGGCAAAATTGCAAAATGGGAATTTGGGAAAGACATTTAACTTTAACTTGGTGTGTATCAGTGATCTGATATCATCATCAAACAGCCAGTTCCCTTCCACTGATCTACACACCTGAACCAGATATAGGAGACCACTGAAAATGCCTCATCTGTTTTATATGTACAAAGATTCAGTGTGACAATGAAGTATCGTCAAGAGAAATGACTTCAAGTTACCAGAGTCTGTTGTTTTTTCACCTGAATCAGTATTCCAGCTGGTACAGGCCCTATGGTGTCAGCATTACACAACTGGGGACAAGTGTGCTCTTTCTGCAAACATTTCTAACAACATTATCCTATTTCTGCTAAAGATCTGTTTGACCAGTGTTGCAGCATTCAGTGCAATAAAACCTTCAAACCATTTCTGAAGTTCATGCAGCGGACACTCACACATTTAATGCATCATGAGTGTCTGGGCAAGACCATGTTATGACCTTCCATCAAATGTTTCAATGTTTGCTTACCTTTACTCAAACACCTGGTGTCATGACCATTTTATTGTGAGTGAGTGAGTTTAGTTTTACACTACTTTTAGGAATATTCCAGCGATATCACGGTAGGGGGACCTAGAAATGGGCTTCACACTTTGTACCCCTGTGGGGAAGTGAAGGTTAGCCATTGGACATCCCTACCATCTAACATGGTGGGACAGTGACTTATGTATGCTTGTGCCTGATACCGTAGGAATCATGAAACTGATGCTGCTGCTCATAGCACAGTTTTCTCATGATGGGGAAATAGTTTTGTGGCTTTTCTCCCCAGATCCCTGGTTCAGATTGGTTTTACATTTGGTGGACGGTGTATAGCCTGCAGGTTAATGTGTTCTCTCGTCGTGCTGAATGCCTGGGTTCAATTCTCCACCTGGGTGAAACCCTTTGATGTGTCTCCAACTGTGATAATACTGTTATATTAGAAAAAGCAGAGCAAAACCCAAATCACTCACTCACATTTGGAGTATAACTGGGAATCAGTCCATTTAGCTTTTGGTGTCCAAGTTCTGACATGGTTGGTGATCTGAAGTTTTCTTTTCAACAATTTGTGTTATGTCTGTTTAGAAATACATAACTTTGATACACAATCAAAACACCCCATAGCATGGTCAGTGTCTGTTACCGTTGAAATGTAATACAGCGATAGTTGTTTCCTGTAGTTACTACTAACGATACAGTTAGGGTGTATCTCTCATGCTTTGTTCTTGGTATTGGACATCTTTAGGCCTCTGAGAATGATGATTCAGATATTAACATTTATATCTAAAATTCTCTGCAGAGCTTCCGTTATTCTTCACATTTCAGTTCAGGTGTCCTGTGGGGGGGACTGATTGACTTTTGTCATCTTCCAAACATCAGAACACATCTGGAAATCTTGAACACATCAAGTATTCTTTCTGAATTGCCACAGGAGTTACACAACTCAGTTTACAATTTCAACAATTCAAATCAGGAGGCTGATATTCCTGTGGGCACAAAACTGTCAGCAGTCTCATATCATGTACATCAGGTCTGTTTCTGCCAGCACTCTGCATGTTTCAGAATCTGTATCGTTTACAGATCCTCATGCAGCCATCAGCTCATTTAGTGTGAATATGAAAACATTATGACTTCATGAACAAACAGAACCTCATAGTGTCTGGTTTGTCTTGAGTCATGGACTTTAATACCAGTAGTGAATTCAAATCAAGGTACCTGCAAAATTATATATTTGCTTAATTTATTCACAATTGATGGGTAATAATGCAATCGCAGTGTAATTTGCCAGACATTTCTTGTCAGTTTTCATATGTTGTGTTTGCATGATTGTGTTCATGATCGCCTCTTGCGAACCAACATGGTGGCAAGTGTCATGGTGTTCATCTATGGACATTTACCCACATAGTTCTTGCTAGTAAACAGAATCTGTCTTTATGTATATCACCCGTCAACGATTTGAGACTCCAGTTCATATATACAAATTATTTTGAATCTGTCATTTAGAATCCAAAGTCATTTTGGCGACCATTTTGATTTGTGACATAAGAGTCCATGCATAGACAGCAGTGGAAGGGATAAAAAGTTACCGACATGCTTGACACTAAGGGATTGTGGGTTGGCATCCGGTATTCACCATGATGAATGATTTGTCAGTATAATGCCCCATCTCCTGGTGTTCCAGGTTGAAATCTATACCTGTATTCGCTGTCTTCACATTAAAGGCTGACCTGTGATATGTCTGTCAGTATTTCTGTTCGAAGGGGATTAAACCCAACTTTATTACATTATAATTCTTTGTATTACATTAAAAATACCTCATTATATGGCTCTGATTATATTTCCCTGATCATTATGATGGGGCTAGTAAAACACATTTCTATCACAGTTTCATGCACTTCTTTATTGCACTCTATGTAGAAAGTTATGAAAGAGTTGTCTGCCCTTAGCCCTCAGATTTGACCAAGATGACACTCTGTATTTGATGCAATGTCAAGACTTCTTTAAATGTCATTTACCTTCGGGTCACGGCTATAGGAGAATGGAGACTGTGATCATAATTTGAAAATAACATTTGCTATTGTCACCATGGTAACGGTTTCCTTTGAACTACATATGAAATAACTTCTCCAGAATTACATATTGTTTTTATATATCATTGCCAACTGTTTAGTAAAAAGGAATGCTTGTGCAACCTATAGTTGAGACTGAGCTCCAACATCTACCTCTGTGTAGAGACTAGACAGCCAATCTTTCTTGATGTTATGATATGGGGCGGTGGGGTAGCCTAGTGGTTTAAGCGTTGGCTCGCCATGCC
>VKKT01000550.1:121705-131864 GCA_008038995.1 Haliotis laevigata | reverse complement strand
GGCATCACACATCTGGTGTATACTACAGGATATCACACATCACATGTATACTACAGGGCATCACACATGTGGTGTATACTACAGGGCATCACACATCTGGTGTATACTACAGGGTATCACACATCTGGTGTGTACTACAGGGTATCACACATCTGGTGTTTACTACAGGATATCACACATCTGGCGTGTACTACAGGATATCACACACCTGATCTATACTACAGGATATCACACATCTGATGTATACTACAGGATATCACACATCTGGTGTATACTACAGGATATCTCACATGGTGTATACTACAGGGCATCACACATCTGGTGTATACTACAGGGCATCACACATCTGGTGTATACTACAGGGCATCACACATCTGGTGTTTACTACAGGACACCACACATCTGATGTATACTACATGATATCACACTCCTGTAATGTCCCTGAAGTGTACACAGCACGTGCAAATTACATATTTAGATTGCATGATCCCCTCAAGAATTGACAAAATCACTGATCGATATCAAATATAACCCACCTAGCATTGCTGTCCAATAACTAGTCATCACAGCTCACAACAACTCAGAATGCCAGTATTTGGAACCTTTCAAGTTGGTTGGGGTTTTGGTTGGGGTTTTGCGTGAGGTTATACGTCTGTAACCTGTACCCTGTGACCTCACTGAGTCATGGAGCGTGACACAATTCCGAGATACGTCAGTGATCGGGTTGTCAAGCCATACCGTACGGTTACGTGAGTGTGATGTTATTAATCAGCTAACGCTTGTCGCTGGCTAACGTCTGAAGGAACTTTTTCTGTGTTAAGCTAATGCTGGTAAGGTCAAAATGAAGACTAGTGTGCCACTTAGTCTGCACCTTTCAGGAATTGCAGCTCCATAAACAGTAATATTCGTCATGAAACACAACGGAAAGTTGTTTCGTGTACGTTCATGGAGTTTAGAATCATTTATAGAAAGTTACTGTCGTAAATTGTAACGTTGTTGGATTTTCAAGAAATGGGGTGATACAGAAGTGACATTGCCATCACCACCTTCCCCACCCCTTTCCTCCCCCCATGTGCCCCACTTCACGTCAGTAACGACTCGGTGTCGACTGTCACCCCACGTGTCCGTCCTCTCCTCTGTCCGCCTGCTCACCCGACTTAGCCACAACAAAGACTGTTACTATGGCAACCAACGGAACGCCCCAAACATAACGAACAAAGAACTGACGAATACTTTGTTAAACTCAACGCTTGTTGTAATTGGGAATCTTTCTCTTACAGAAGGATGTCTGTGTGTGGAACTGGATGGACGGACCTTACGTAACTACCGCCAACAACTCACACCAGTATGGCACCCGCTACGTGGCCAACTGTATCAGGTAAGTGTCGAGGATTGATGTAACCTGCTACAGAAGCACGTGCTTCAATATGTGGCACTGATTCATCCTAAACTCCATGACAACAAGATACATCGTCGCAGACGTGCTGCTCTATCGTAGTAAATGAAGATATGTATGTGGTGTCATTTGTATTTCAAGACGTTTAATCTGTCATACTGGGTGTCATTAGTTAGCTGACGTTTGGGATATGATTGGGTGTCACTATGCAGTAAAGGTTTGGGATATGATTGGGTGTCACTATGCAGTAAAGGTTTGGGATATGACTGGGTGTCACTATGCAGTAAAGGTTTGGGATATGACCGGGTGTCACTATGCAGTAAAGGTTTGGGATATGACTGGGTGTCACTATGCAGTAAAGGTTTGGGATATGACCGGGTGTCACTATGCAGTAAAGGTTTGGGATATGATTGGGTGTCACTATGCAGTACAGGTTTGGGATATGACCGGGTGTCACTATGCAGTACAGGTTTGGTATATGACTGTGTGTCACTATGCAGTACAGGTTTGGTATATGACTGTGTGTCACTATGCAGTAAACTTTTGGGATATGACTGAGTGTCACTGTGCAGTAAAGGTTTGGGATATGACTGTGTGTCACTATACAGTAAACTTTTGGGATATGACTGTGTGTCACTATCAAGTTGGCGTTTGGCATATGATTTGGTGTCACTATGGAGTTGACGTTTGGGATATCACTGGGTGTTATAGAGTCTGTTTCAATGAATGCAGCCTACCAGGAGGCGTGGTTGAATCAATTATTAGGTAGTTGTTAGTGTGGGCCATCTGATGGTGTAGTGTAGAAGGTGATGTCAACCCTCCGATTGTGTTTTGAATTAAATATAGTAAATGGTTACACCCTTTGTTGGTAGGTCACGTGGTTGGTTGCCGAATGTACATTAATTCGGCGGTGTCCATGGACGTTTAACATACTGCGTTTGGGAGGAGGAGGGGGGGTGGGGGGGCAGGGTCGAATGAAATCAGAGTTGTGGATTACATTTGCCTAATTCAGCTTCTGTCGGGGCCTAGCTCACAGTAACACAATAACGTTATCAGGGACCAGCGACTTCCTCAGACCAGGCCGTTGTGTAACGCAATTGTGCGAAACATGCAGTACTATTCAGACAATGCCACATTTATTCCGGAGATAAAATTAAACAGAATTTCCTGTAATTGAGAATCAAATGATGCAGCATTTCCCGAGAGTGCGAAGTGCTGCGTGAGCTGGGGTTATCACATCCTAGAATAATCGGCCCTGGTTCTGTAGACTTGAAACATCTCTGTGACACTGAGGACGCCCCGGTGTCGGAGAGGAATCTCCAAACAAAATGGTGAGCTTGTCTCGGATACGACAGTATTTCGTTGACTTACTCTTGCTACGCAACTATCACCACTCATTAAACTAGTTCTGTGACTAGACACGCGAAATCTTATATAGTGCACGCCCTCGAGGCTCCCGACGCATGCGCGAGTTTGTCCATTGTCACAGCAACCTTCATCAAAAACGTTCCATTATCACTGCAGCGGAATTCATTTAGTTTTAGGAGACTCACTTCTCTAATGTAATTGAATTTCTTGGTGTGACTCTGCCTTCTGTTGTTGGTTAGCAGGTGCGGTCAGCTCATTAATAAGTGCGATGTACTGATGACTTTCCGTTTAGATCAGTTGCCAGTACGCTTTATTGGCAAGAAACACATTAATAACTTCTTATCATCGTTTAAACTATCTGAATACACTAGGTTATATTGCTGAGCAGTGAACCCATACATGTGTGGAGAGCTATTGACTGCAAGGCCAAGAGTAATATCTGTGAAAGTGACATTCACCGTGACTACTTTAGACGTTCATTGTGTTACACGACACTGTATGTATGATAATATACCTGTGATAGAAGGGTACCTCGTGTTACACGACACTTTATGAATGTTAATATACCTGTGATAGAAGGGTGCCTCGTGTTCCACGACACTGTATGAATGATAATATACCTGTGATAGAAGGGTACCTCGTGTTACACGACACTGTATGAATGATAATATACCTGTGATAGAAGGGTGCCTCGTGTTACACGACACTGTATGAATGATAATGTATCTGTGATAGAAGGGGACACTGTGTTACACGACACTGCGTGAATGATAATATACCTGTGATAGAAGGGTGCAATGTGCTGTGTGTCTCAACGTAATATTGGCGGCATACACCTTCTGCTCAACAAAATCGGAATAAAGCTTGGGTCATTACCCTAGTCAGTCTCACAGTCCCTGGGCCTAGATTGTTTTAGCTCTCTTAGAGCTAAGATAATCGTAAGTGCCATACATTAACATTAACTTACGATCTTAGCTCCTAGAGAGCTTCGAAAATCTAGGCCCTGGACCATATCATTTTCCCTACAGCCTAGCCCTCTCTGCAATGCTGTTAAGCCCAAAATGAAGCAAATGTAGATTTACTCAGGTTCTGAATTTCTGGTCACCCAGGGGCTCCTTTTCAAAATGTGTTTGTTTGTTACTATCAAAATTATATATGTTCAGACATTAAGCGTTAGTTGTTATTGTTACCTGTACATACTCACATATACAGTGAATTCCGGCTACTAGAGCGTGTACGACGGGCGATCAAAAAGTATGTAGAATCACCAAGAAAACGATACAAATGCAGTTATTTATTTGTTTTAGTTTGTAGATATTATCTGTCAAGCTCAAGTAATTTGGTTTTGCTATGTTCCAGTCTCAAGGTCCTCGTTTTGTTTGACCTTGTATCTTGTTACCCTAAAAAATGCAAAATCTACAATAAATGCATCAAAAGCTTCAGGAAACAAAATATGCAAGAAATATTTCGTGTGTTTGTGATTGATAGAAGTCCCCTAGAATCACACTTAGATGTTAAAGTTCATAAAAAACAAACATTTGAAATTACAATCGCGTTTTAAAGTGACTCCCCCCTTCATGTTGACTGAAAGAGCTTGTTTTGGAGACACTACCCATCCCCCTTTCAGATGACGTAAWCATAAGGGCATAGCTTATTCTAATGTTTTCACTTATGCATACATGATGCCAAGGGTTCAAACCAAATACTGAATGGTCACACAAGTGTTAGCTTACAATATATTGTAAACAGTGCCAGCTTGAATATCTTGACACAATGTGTCCTTACAAAATAGCCCCCGACAAAATATAAAGCAGGCAATCCAAATCTGTGACTGTTGATCATGACGGGAAGTCATCCAATACTATACTGAACATATTTTATGACATTATCTCAGGGCATACCATCATCCAAGAGGTACCCAAAGAGGTTTTTCATTTTCTGCAATTTTGTTTTTACAATACCCCAATGCGTTGTGATGACACATATCTGGTTAACCACATTGCCCACACATGTGAATTTTTTTATATGGCTTTACTAACGATTCCGTCAAAATAAAATGAAAGCTTTTCGACCCTCGTAACTATCTACATGGGCCTGTAACTATCTACATATGCCTGTAACTATCTACATGGGCCTGTAACTATCTACAGTGACGTGTTTATCAGTGTAATACTACAGTGATGTGTGTACATATTAGTGTTTTGATCTGGTGTTGTTGCTTGATGATGATGGTGATGGTGTGATTTAACGTGCGCCTTCCAACATAATGCTGTTGCTTGACTTGTTGTTCAACCTGTTGTTTGACTGACACGGAAAGTCTTAGTTAAGTCTTGTAAAGCCTGTGACATCCCCAATCTCCCATCTGCAGTACATCATGCAGGCTATTGTCTACAAGAGCTCCACTCAAGGTGTCGGCTCCAAGTATTATCCCCTTACACTATTTAAGCTACGGATTAGATAGCTATAAAAATTCAAAGAATTGAAATACACTTGTCTTTCAGTAATACGTATAAAATCTACTCCAGTCGTCTAGGTTTAATATCGACATAAGACTGAAACAACCGGTCTCGCTTTCTGTGTTGACACAAGTTCTTAGCAGACGCCCGCAGAGTACAATAGCTTATTCTTAAACCCAAACAAAACAACACCTACCGTACGACCCACAATAGATAATCCCCGGGGCTAGTGCACCCGCCCCCTCCCCACCCGTCCTTGTCTGGAAGTGCTGATTGATAGCAACTACCCGTTTCCCCTCTTCTATTGTTTTGACCCGAGTGTTGCTAATCCCGAATGTAACAACCCCCTGTGTGTGTCCCCCATATAAAGGAGAAGCTGGTCGGACTTCACCATCACATGTCCAGCACTTGACCACGGCGAGAGATAGATACACCGTGACTTCCGTTTTCTAGCTGTACGTAAGTAACTTACTGCCCGTTTGTGAACATTTGGTCACGACCCTAGTAAACCCTGGTCAGCTGTACATATAGATAACGCTCATAGATTAATACTGCATTCGTACAACATCTGGTCTCCTGATCCCACTGTTACTAGTGCAAGGTTTATCCTGTACCCAGTAACACCTGTAACCTGCATTGATATGTTCAAGTATGTTCAAATATACTGTGAATGTTACATGTCACATGACGTACAAACCAGTTAACTGTGGTGGTTTCACATAACCAGCATATCACATCTAAATCCTGAAGCATAATTCAATGAAATGTGAGGTGCATTACAACCTATTCTTCGATGTACCCGGGTATTTACTGAGGGAGGCTATTTTGGGGAGCGTATCTCCTATGAATATTTTCATTGGCGCGAAAGGTAGTAATTTGCAAGGTCGTGACCCCGTGGCCTACGCAACATAGCGCGTGGTGCGGCGAAGTAGGTCATGTGATTTCAAGAAGTTTAGGTGGATGTGAGGGAGGTGCTGGTTTCATTTGTTGATAGCAAACAATTATGATATGAACTCCAGTGAGTGGACTGTTGGTTGTACTGATGTGTACGGTGATGTCGGGGCCGTCGAGGGAGGAGTGTGTCCCCGTGTCAGCCATTACAGAGGTGGGATAGTTGATACAACACGTGGCCACAACACCAGGACGCTTTTACTGGGATAGACATCTGAGGATGACACACATGGCTAGCTGTCGGCCCCTCACAGACAGGTATGTCCACGCAGTCCGTCCTGCAGGCTTGACCTGTCCCCCTGTACATCACCTGTACTTGCCTACAGATACGCGTCTTACAAAAGTACCTTTTTGTAAATGGTGAATGTTTTCAACTATTTTAGTTCTTTTTCTCCTTTCATGTGCGATGTCGTCTCGCCAGGACGACTTTCTGAACTTACAGGTATTCGACTGGACTTCATAATGGTTCACTATTTGGACTACTGTTTCTGCTTATACGCAGGACAGGGCGCTGGTGCTAGTGGCTGTACGAGGTCGCCAGATGTTACCGCCTATTTAAGGCACATCGACAGCTGTGTGTTTGGGTATTAAATATCAGTCGATTATAGGGGCATTCACTTGAATCAGCTATTGTTAGACAGGTTTATAGACCTCCGCTGAAGCTGGTCGACGTCACCTCGGGTTAGGACTATGAAGCGGTTCAGTTCACACGGCAAGGTCGATGCCTTGATGTGCTGATGAGGGGAGCGGTTCATAAAACAAATTACGTCAAGGTAGAGGTTGTCTAACGTTGTGTCGTCACGCGGACTGATTACCGGTGTGACAATCGTCAAGGGCCACTGTGTGTGATGTGTCCTCCTAGAGGTAAACTCACTGGCGTATTGATTTCTATTTGGATTGAATTGACAGACACGACCCCTAAATTATCAGCCCATGCAGCAGCATACAGGACAGTTGTAATGCAGGTCGCATCAGCTACTAGGTTTCCCACACTGACCGGGGTGAAGCGATAGCCGGGAGCTGTTCCCACGTCATTAATTGTAGTCCGTCCCCTATAACCCAGTCAAGGAGGAGGTGGGTATTGAGGGGCCGTAAACTCCCCTTTCCTGTGGCCGCGGGCGGGTCACCGCTGGACTTCCCCGCAGGACCAATGCCCATATATATGACAAGTTGATGGAAGGTTGACATGTTGAATGTACACATATACCATTTCTCCTTTTCAGTTGCCCGACACGGTCGGAAGTTTCTACCGGAAGTACGTACTTCTAAAATGGTGTTTCAGCCAGCTGTGTCACGTGATCCACAACATCTCGTACTACATGATCACGTTTCCTTGTCACTGTTTCGTCCCGTGTGTTAAGCGAGACTGGACGGAAAACTGATAAGGGCACGTGTTGTGTTAAACTTCCTTGACGTCGTCCTCAACAACTATTTCACCTCCTTCCGGTCTTGTGCTTGGCATCTGACTGTCCAATGACCAAGCTGCATTCCAAATCACAGCCAATCAGATACAGTGCTGATGGTTTCAACCGTCCGATGACGTGGCTATGGCGGATGTCACCTTCACCTTCAGGGATGGACATATAGGAGCGCAGTGCGCAGGACAGGACGTTGCGGTGCCGGGAGGTGGAATATTGCAGTTAATGCATGACTGAGTGAATTCATTCACCGTAACCACTGACGCATGGCCTGTTGCACTTTGGTAATTATAGTTTCAATGCATGTGATATACTATGTTATTTTCACGCACGTCACAACGTCTTAATTTCATTACAAGTTTTTGTCACCATGTCTTATATTCAGCTGTGTGGGGCCACATACCAATGTAGCTTTCGCCTATCCAGTGTGTGTGGCTCGGTGTCAGCCCCCTGGCCTGCTCCCACTGTCTCACAAACATCCCCAGCCAGATAGTCAATAAGTACGGTGAGAGGGGAGCCCCCTGTCTCCCCCCATGTGATGTGTACAGACACGTCGCCGACAACCTGCTAACACCAGCCGCGGAGAAACCGCAACATTAATATATGGATCATTCCAAGGGAGGTAACTAGGATAAAGGTAAAAATGTGTTATCTTTCCCTATCTCTTATGTACTCATCTTCCCAGCACGAAACCCGGGTGTATTATATGCGCCTGTCAGCTCTCCTTGTTAAACTGATCACTCTTTCATGTTGGGACCAGCTACTGTCACTGGCTGTGTCTATACTTGTCATGGGAGGTGGATGTTCAGCCTTCCCTCTCCACCATACTGGGAGCACTATGTAGGTCAGTTCACTGACACTCCGAGTCGAATGTCGACATACACTACCAAGCTCGATTCAGACATTGTTAGGTGAGTAATATACCATCATGTACTAGGGTTCCACCCCTCACTTAACCCAATATCTCTGCCTCTCAAACACCCCAATATTCTAACCCATCAAAATCACAGACCACCATTCACACCCACACACCCCCCCACCCCACCTCCACGCACTAAACCCAACCCAATCCCTTTTCACGTAACGGTCTCTCGCACACCAGACCCTGCAAAACAAACCCACAACCATATCCTTCACATCCCCACCTCCAGCCCACATGACTGGAGCAACCGTCCATTTCCTCCGATCCCCACCCCGTTCCCCCTTCCCCAAACCAGCTAATCAGGCGCCCAACAGCCCACTAACCCAAGTCCTTTTAGTGGTTATATCCTCGATGCTGAACTTAATTGAGTCTTAAGAGTTTGCCTACTGTTACAAACGTTTTACTTTCCTAGATTTGAACCCGCCTGAGGATTGACCACGCCCAGGATCTACCCACAGCTGGTTCAGATGTCACCGGCCGTCCTCAGGCGACTACAGACGATTCCAGTCAACTCGGCCTCTGCTTGTACACCTTATCAGTTTTTCGTCCAATAATTTGTGTGACTGCATGTTTGTGTGATTGCATGCATGCCTGTGCGAGTTTTGTTGTGAGTTCGGGTGTTGAGATTTTACGAACGCTTGGTGACAGTGTGCGATTTCAGGTGTCGTGGGGTGGAAGCGGGTGGCGACGGTCGACATCATATCACCAATTTCACGTTTCCTTGTCACTTGTTCGTCCCGTGTGCTACTGGTCACTGGACGGAGAACTGATAAGGGCTTGTGGGTGACCAACCGGCGGAATGACCAAAGCCTATATCTACCGAAGTCACAATGAGAGCGGATACCCCTTGCCCCGCTGCTGGTACACGATGCCGCGCCTGTCTCCTGTATTTAATCGCACTTGACAAGTACACTGAATAAACGTTACTTTAACTTTGGTCAAATTTATAGATTGTCTTGTTATTTTTGTAAGTGACATCCCGCGCGGCTTTTAGGTCCTCCCATAGACTGCGAATATCTGCTTACCAGTGCAGAGAGTTTATTGTATATAACAAGAAGAATCCATTCTTGATTTTTCCAGTTTCGTCCCCTTAGTAAACAATAGGCAACAGTATTCTTTCCACGTACACAAGAAATCCCGGTCAGGTGTCGATTGCACGACCACGTCTATATCATTAGCGCTTTCAAAGTGATGATATCAAGTGTTGCTGAAATGTGAGCGTATCCTGCTCCACGTCACAAACAAATGTTACGGTCAATCAGGTCATAAGCTGAAACATGAACATGAAACATACTATTTATGACTGACACGTCGTCAAACTGGGAACTGTTCTCCACATTGTTGCTAATAAATCTGTAGCCTAACCCCAACCGGAAAGCACAGCACTCGCGTATGCAGGCGACACCTGTAGGTGCGCACCAACACACGGGAGGCTCAGATACACAGTACCCACTGTAGGCGTGGACCAACACAGCAGGCACAGATACACAGTACCCACTGTAGGCGTGGACCAACACAGCAGGCACAGATACACAGTACCCACTGTAGGCGTGGACCAACAAAGCAGGCACAGATACACAGTACCCACTGTAGGCGTGCACCAACACACAGCAGAAACAGATACACAGTACCCACTGTAGTCTGGCAC
>VKKT01000550.1:90235-101037 GCA_008038995.1 Haliotis laevigata | reverse complement strand
AAGACTAATCGTTTGAAATGGAAACAAAACTCGCGTATCAGCTACAAGAGCGCGCGAGAACGATCGCCGAGCGTACAAAACGGCAGTCACAGCATCCCAACACGGAGGTCATAGCATCCCGAAACGGCATACAAATCGTCAAAGATGGCGGCGAGGGGCGACGAATAGGCTTCGGCACATGATATTTTTCGTCACTATGAATCTAATCTTGAAAATTTGATATCGTGATGTAGCGCATCAACCCCCTATTCTAGTAAGCTTCAAACCTATGTCCATACATACTTCTCAGTGTCGGGCTTGCAATTCTGCACAATGTGGTCCCTCGTTCGACCGAATAGGATTTCTTGTCAACATGCCGTGCTACTGTTTCTTTTCAGTTTTGTAAATGAATCATTCATAACTTCTTTTAGTGGCATGTTTAGAATTTGGTGAATCAGATAAGGAATAAACTTTATGGATGAACAACTTCTTTATTCGGAAGATGCGACGTTTCGATACAGATTCTTGTATCGTTGTCAAGCAAGTTTGTTCCTTAAAACCATATATTCATAGCATCACATTCAACATTTATATATTTTAATGATTTAATAAGTTTACAAACACTGTGTTCATTCTTTGTGAATTGCATATCTAAGTGATCATTTTTACTTTGACTTCCCAAATTGCCTTATTTGTTAAAACTTGTATTCACAGATTCCTGAGAGAGACGTGTCAGTCCTCTCGTCATCTGTGTCCTCAGAAATATTCTTCTTACTTTGTATGTTTGTATGCCACCGCTTCCCACTGTACGTATGGCCATGTTCTCAGACGAAGATCTTCTAGTTTCATCTTACTTTTAAGAAGTCATTAAGTGAATATATACTATCCCCAAAAAGAAACGCATAGGCATTTTGCATTTTTCAAAAATCTATTAATTACGAATTGTGTTCAAACAATCGTCAAAATATGTAACGAAAGTGTTGATAACATGATTTTACACCATTGCACAAGTCAAAAATCGACTTTGCCTGAAAATGTTGATTTTGATGCGATTTCTTACAAGAATTAATATGGCATCGCCACAATGCAACAGAAATCACCTTTCAGTTGCAATTGTGCAGCAAAGAGCACGCACCAGATTACTTTCGGAAATTGGCCTCCGTTTTAAAGGAGTTTCAAGGTCAAATCACCACTCCACGTCTTGACGCTGCGACATGGAACATCGCCATTGAAAGAATGCACGCTGGAGATTACCAATTTTCTGTTGACAGGCATCTGAATGTTAGTCGGAGCACGATATCACTGTTCCAGCTCGTTACATCCAAACAGGTATAACAAATGACCGTCCCCGTACGGGCAGACCTCGAGTCACCATTGCAGCCCAAGATCGGTACATCCGGATACTACATTTGCGTGATCGTACTGTCACGGGTGAGAGCACAGCAGCCAGGGTGCCTGGACTTCGGAGGATATGCGGTCAAACTGTACGGAACAGGTAGAGAGAGATTGGACTGAGAGCCAGGAAACCCGACGTCGGGCCCATGCTACGTGGTCACCATCGCGCTCAACGTCTCCGTTATCTTAAATTATCCACTTGGTTGTATAGACATGACCTTCTTCTAAACCGATGCAAAAGTTCATGTACTATTTAAAGTCTATTTGTGGACGAGTTATACTTGTTTGAAAATACAAACATTGTCGCAACAGATTTCTGGGTTATGCGTTTCTTTTTTGGAATAGTATATTTCTGTCAGATATATCTGTGATACCGAACCTTCCGAAAATTCCAACGTTTGAGTGTATGCCATGTAAAAAGAAGTTAAAAAATCAGGTAACATTACGTTCTCATCAGAGAAGGAAACATGAACTTGCTTATAATTTCAACTGTGAATTGTGTCTCAGGAAGATTTTATCATTCTGCAATTTTATCTTTTCCATGCACTTCAAACTATTCCATGCAATCCCAAACATTCTACATCATTTAACAAAAAATAAAGCTTAACTTGAGGTACAAACATGCGTCCGTCTTTGTTCTTGTAAGTCTGAAGAAGTCGCCTCCTGTGGACTTGAAACAGAAATCCCTGCCCGAATCAGTGGATTGAGTTTGCACTCGTACACTTTAAAAATGATCACTTAGATATGCAATTCACAAAGAATGAATAAACGAATGAATGACTGTGACGCTATGAAAACTTTATTTACAAAACTAGAGAGAAACAGTAGCACGGCATGTTGACAAGAACCTATTCGGTTGAACGAGGGACCACATTGTGCAGAATTGCAAGCCTGACACTCAGAGGTTTGGACATAGGTTTAAAGCTTACTAGAATAGGGGGTTGATGCGCTACATCTCGGTGTCAAATTTTCAAGATTAGACTCATAGTGACGAAATACATTATGTACCAAAGCCTATTCGTCTCCCCTCACCGCCATCTTTGACGATTTGTATGCCGTTTCGGGATGCTATGACCTCCGTGTTGGGATGCTATGACTGCCGTTTTGTACGCTCGGCGATCGTTCTCGCGCGCTCTTATAGCTGATACGCGAGTTTTGTTTTCATTTCAAACGATTAGTTTTCCATTACAGTTGTATTGTTTCGGTTTTGGAAGTTTATTTTCCTATTTTGGTGATTTTTGTTCTGTTTTGGTGTATATGAGTTCAGTTTTGATGGTTTGTTTACCGTTTGTATGGTAGACCTGTAGAAATCATGGCGCTTAACCTGATGGTCGTGTCGGGGCATCTATTCATGACAACTAAGTACACTCACAACAAAGCAATTAATCAAAATGATTTAAAACAAATGCACAGAGTAAAATGATTGTTTCTATACCATTTTATACTGCCCAGCAACATAACGTCGACAATGTTTAAATGAAAGTACGTTTATCATAGATACACTGAGCCTGTGTCCAGAGAGGAGTCAGTATCACTGTATGTGACCTCCTGCCGGCGCCATTGGAAGCCAGTATGCGGAACGCGGAACTGAGTGGAGAAGCAGACCCCTTGCAGAGAATCCATGAATTTTAATGCTGCTGTCGGAAAAAAATATATAATTAGTTCGTCACCTCCTGCAGCAATATGTAGATATGACTTGTGATTATCTATAACGGTAAGCGTGGAGATGTGTGCATATTTCATAAGAAATCGCCAGAAGCGGTTTCTGCCTTGTGTTCAAGTGTTAGCATCTGACTGTATCTTCCAGTCGATTTTGACATAAAAGAAAGCGTGGCCAATCACAGGTGATGGTTCGTATGATGACAACCGAGGAATACTGACTGGTCAAGGTGCATGGAGCATTCTTGTGTATCTAACCATTAAGTATTCTTCATCTGAGACTGTAGCTCCGTCTCCTAATGCCAGTCATACAAAGGACAAACAAGGTGGCGAATCCAGGTCTGATTTAGGGGTACCGATTTAGGCATATAAGACTCCAGTTTAACCACCGGCTGCCTGGCCCGGAAAATAGGTATATGGTTGTGATATAACTTTAAGTTGATTACAGTACTTATTCCGTAAACATCCTTAGAGTTAATAAGTCTTTTACTATTTTTAATCTTATTTCGCATGTCAACAATTCATTGAACGTCTATCATCCTTTAAGTGCCTGTAGGTCACGTGGGTAGTTAATCTTCGTCTGCAATTGTGTAAATCGATGCTCATGCTTTTGACCACTGTATTCCTGGTCCAGACTCGATTATTTACATTTCACTGCCATAGAGATGGGATATTGCTGAGTGTGGCGTTAAACAACAAACAAACGCATCCGTGTGTAAAACCATGTAATGTCATGTGACGGTAAATTAACAACTCACTTTCTCCAACAACACCGTATATAGTATTCTCCTCATGGGGACAGTTCATTTTCACCAACGAAGCTGTGTTAAATTGCATTTTAGGGTATTCGCTACACACCCATTCAACCATTGTCTGTTGCTCCGTGTAGTGTGTACGTAACACCATTCAACCATTGTCTGTTTCTCCGTGCAGTGTGTACGTAACACCATTCAACCATTGTCTGTTGCTCCGTGTAATGTAATGTAATGTAACTGTTAAAACCATACTAAAGTCCAATGTTCCGATCCATGTAACTGTTCATTCTATGCGTACAATCATTATGTCCAAGGGCCATGTTATGCTATCCGAGAACACACAGATCTCCACTGGTTCTGGGTTGCTTTACCCCTCACTTCTGGACATTCAACGCAGTTTTGTATGTATTTCTTTAATAAAAGATATATTTACATTTCTCTGTACATGTGTATTATAAAACATACTGTCATGAAATGATAACTGTTTGACCTTAATGCACTGGCGTTATATATACTGTGTGTCACCGCCACGAGTCTCCAACTAGTATATGCCAGCTCGTCCACCTGTCTCGCCTTCAGTGGCCACCGCTACTGGACAACCCCTACACACCGTGTGTCATAAAGGATACATAGTCTAGCTGCAGCTGTCTACAAACAAGTATTTCTGGACATGATATAAAAAGACGCGTTGAGTACAAAAATATACTACCTATGTTTAGGAGGGTTGGCGCTAAACATAGTAGAGATGTGGCTATATTGAAATAATTGTCTACGAGTCGGGCAACATGGCTAACAGGTTGCTATGGCAACATGACTTGTAATGGGAGACGTCATCCACATTTAGGGTTGTTATGGCACCAGCACTGCCTGACGTTCGTTGAACACAATGCCAGTTACGTCAGCGACTCCGCTACCGATTTGTTGGTCACGTCTCCATACCCTCCTGTGTGGGAGGAAGACACACTTATCGCTGCCCCTGTCACATGGCCATTCCTCCACACACCCTGACTATCTAGTTTGAACACACTGCCATTAATCATTGCGTCCATAGCTTAAGGCTCGCTACTAAAGTCAAGCTCTTCGATCTCAACACTGAGTGTCGCGTGTCGACACAGTGAAGCACTTTCGAGATCTGGATGTGCAGCTGGCAACAACGGTTTGATTTACTGCTCCGTGGACAGGTGACTGTCAGTGGTAATATCGCCCGTCAGCCACCTTGGGACGAGGGATGTAGCCCAGCCTGCAAACATAATACAAACGTTAAGAAATGATATTCATTGGGGATAAGTCAAAATTATCATGCATTATTCAAGAGGCAACGCTCGCGTAATACATCAAGGGAGGCAACTCCGCCTCGCCTCGCAAACCAACACGTCGCTGATTAAGGAAGTTGTTTGTGTGTACCCAATGCTTTATTCTAGTAAGACAAAATAACGCCGAGCACTTCATACGCGGCATTCGTGAACTGATCTATGTTTCTTCCGTTGGCTATCTGGGGCAGTGGGGTAGCAAAGTGGTGAAAGCGTTCGCTCGTCACGCCGAAGACCCGGATTCGATTCCCCACATGGATACAATGTGTGAAGCCCATTTCTGGTGTCCCCCGCCGTGATATTGCTGGAATATTGCTGAAGGGGGCGTAAAACTAAACTCACTCACTCACTCCGCTGGCTATCTTGATGGCACATATAAGCAGTACAGGGGCGGAACCTATATACCAAACGTGTACAGTAGTAGATTAAGCTGGTAAAGACTCACCATGGCCTGTCCAGCCCCGACACGTCCGTCATGTCGGGTGGGTACGTCTTGTTCTCAGGGTACCTGCACCAACACAACAAACACTGTTAGCACAAGTGATCAAACTATTCACATTCACCTTGCAATTTCACGTGTCTACAAAATATACACTAGGACAAGTTACTATTGGCAGCTGGTGACTGGAATCACTATCTGAGGCACTGTGCACCATCTAACTACATCTATGATTTAGACACTGCGTTTGTCTCTTCTAGTTTCTCACAAAGGGAGGAGTCGAGAGGAGATGAGGTTAACAAGCCGTCTACAGGTCGCGTCCATTGTAGCAGTACTAGCAGTTATGGTGTTGGGAAACTTTATTTTTGGGTTGGTTGGTTTTATAGTTTTAGGGTGACGTGGGCCAATAAGAGGCCTATTTGCGCCCAACACATCGTCTTGAGTTAATAAAACATCATAAGTAATTTCATCGTTAGAAGGAATCGTTTGGTTAACAACCCCCTACAACATTATTAATATTTATTTGGATAGACGTAAACATATATCGAATAATCTCTGCTTCATGTTACGGATTAAAAAGCTTAAGTAATCAGTTCAATTTCAGAAACATGAAATACTTATTCATTAAGAAAAGCAGTAAGTTAATATGACAGAGCGTTAAAATGATTTAATGATTTTTATTAAAATTGGTCGTAGTTGTCTCCCCTTGACTAGTGTTGTAACTGCCTCGAAACGTGGCGTATTCTACGCAGCATAAACAAAGAAATACTTTCTGCGTAAACAAACAAATATTTTCAGCATCCAAACTACCCAAAAGATCATTTTAATATCTGTATATACGGACTGCCAATCCTCCTCCATCCCGCATGGAAATAGAAACAAAGTAGACATACACGTTCAAGTTTGAAGAACTTAAATTATCAAATACTATACTTCACACAACCGGGTTCCCCTTATGGAAACAGAGTCCAGTTCCTACAATATAGTATCTTTAACGGCAAGCAAGGGTATTTCGGCCTTGGCCGCCTCGGCATCCCTAGGCCACTAACGTTACCCACAGTGTGTTTGTGTAGCGGACATGACGTACTCTTGGTAGGACCAGCCTACTAACGTTACCCACAGAGTATGTTTGTGTAGCGGACATGACGTACTCTTGGTAGGCCGAGCCTACTAACGTTACCCACAGATTGTGTTTGTGTAGCGGGCATGACGTACTCTTGGTAGGCCGAGCCTACTAACGTTACCCACAGATTATGTTTGTGCAGCGGTCGTGACGTACTCTTGGTAGGCCGAGCCTACTAACGCTATCCACAAATTGTTTTTGTGTAGCGGACATGACGTACTCTTGGTAGGCCGAGCCTTCTAATGGTATCCACAGAGTGTGTTTGTGTAGCGGAAATGACTTACTCTTTGCAGGCCCAGCTTACTAACGTTGCCCACAGAGTATGTTTGTGAAGCGGACATGACGTACTCTTGGTAGGCCGAGCATACTAACGCTATCCACATATTGTGTTTGTGTAGCGGGCATAACGTACGCTATCCACAGAGTGTGTTTGTGTAGCGGACATGACTTACTCTTTGTAGGCCCAGCTTACTAACGCTACCCACTGAGTATGTTTGTGAAGCGGACATGACGTACTCTTGGCAGGCCGAGCCTACTAACGCTATCCACAGAGTGTGTTTGTGTAGCGGACATGACGTACTCTTGGTAGGACCAGCCTACTAACGTTACCCACAGAGTGTGTTTGTGTAGCGGACATGACGTACTCTTGGTAGGCCGAGCTAACTAACGTTACCCACAGAGTGTGTTTTTGTAGCGGACATGACGTACTCCTGGTAGGCCCAGCCAACTAACGTTACCCACAGATTGTGTTTGTGTAGCAGGCATAACGTACTCTTGGTAGGCATAGTAGGCGTCGGGGTAGATGCCTGGTCCTCCCTCGATGATGGGGGGTCCGTAGTGGTCGTAGTTGTGTTTCTTGGACGGCGTCACTCGGTCCTCGTACACGGCGCCGAAGTTCCTACAAAATCACAAAGAAGTCTGTTTGTATTGCTTCGTTATCAGGCACACATAGGTGGCACCGTGGGTGGGGCCAGAACGATATGAGACGGCATTTAAGAAGGGTTTGCGGAGCAAAGGTGGGGACATTCGCTGTAGTGGAATATTAATACAGGCTTCGTCTGATGAGACGCATGTCTCCTGAACACCTCTACAGTCAGTCATAGTAGCAGTGTGGTGAGAGCAGGTTTAGGCCATATACAAAAACGTTCTTGTTTCTCATTATCGCCTGACCCAAACATTCGACCCGACACTAAGATTTTTTTTATGTTTTACACTAGAGAAAATGCATCTTAGACTCTCAAAATGTACATGAGTTTTTGACACTTCTAAGTTTGATTTTCTATCGGAAAAAGGGTGTATACTTCAATAGAAATCAAGGGGTTGGAGACATAAAATAAATTAAAACGTACAAATAAAATCCACCCGCCCGACCCATACTTGTATAAAATGTGATGAGAAACAACAATATTTTTACGTGGCCTCACCAGCAGGAAGTGAGTAAGGACTGCAGCCCATACGAAACAGTAGTAGAGGGTGTTGTTTGTTTAGTAGCCAACGGGAAATGTAACAAATGCTTCAGCCCACAATGGCAAGGTACTGTCTTCTAGCGCCCTGGTCGTCACCAGTAACGATACTGAGAACAGCAGGTCATGCAGATGGTGTACTTCAACTTATTGTGCAAAGTATCACAACCATAGGCGGAATCAGAGGTATGTGTGTGTGTGCGTGCGTGCGCGTGCGCGTGCGTGCGCGCGGTTGTGTCCAGGGATGCCCTCCCCACTCCCCTTGTTCTGAAAGAGTTTATTACATGACCATTGAAACTCTCGCGAAAACGTGTGAAAATATACTGTGCACCCCATTTCTAAAAATAAGCTGTATCCGACCCTGCTCAACTGAACAGAGAACGAATTGTGTTTCAGTAAATATTATATGTCCATGTGTGTCATTGTGTGAGAGGAAGCTACCAGCACCCTCGAATCAGCACCAATCTAGATTCAGAATTTATTTGTGGTTTCCAGGGAACATAGCTACAGATGCTACACCGATGGTGTGGAGTGGTGTGTCAACTGTGCCACACAGGCCTACGGTGTGAAGTAGCCTACCTAGCACTTCTATACTCACTCATGTCTCCTGTGTCAACTGTGCCACACAGGCCTACGGTTAAAGAAGCCTACCTAGCACTTCTATACTCACTCATGTCCCCTGTGTCAACTGTGCCACCCAGGCCTACGGTGTGAAGTAGCTTACCTAGCACTTCTATACTCACTCATGTCTCCTGTGTCAACTGTGCCACACAGGCCTACGGTGTGAAGTAGCCTACCTAGCACTTCTGTACTCACTCATGTCCCCTGTGTCAACTGTGCCACACAGGCCTACGGTGTGAAGTAGCCTACCTAGCACTTCTATACTCACTCATGTCCCCTGTGTCAACTGTGCCACACAGGCCTACGGTGTGAAGTAGCCTACCTAGCACTTCTATACTCACTCATGTCCCCTGTGTCAACTGTGCCACACAGGCCTACGGTGTGAAGTAGCCTACCTAGCACTTCTATACTTACTCATGTTCCCTGTCCCTCATCCGCCTGTAGCAGCAACAGTATGCGATTATGATTGCCATGGTAACGAGAAGGAGAAAAGCCCCGGCAGCGATGGATGTCCCTAGCACGAGCTTCTCGTGAGTCGTCAGCTCCCACGTCCCTGTCACAGACAGACACATATATATATACATAAACATTACATTGCAACACCAACTTTTGCAAGATAACTTAGAAAAAAATACATATTGTTGTATGTGATTTGAAAACCAAATGCCGCGTGTTAAAATGTTGACTGAAACCAATTTTACTCCTGGGATAGAAATACTGGGTTTTCTTTCTAAGTGTGCACCAGGCAAATATTTTAAATGTGCCTTTCAGAAATCAAATGTGCCCACATATTTTAGAATAAATGACGGTAGCAGTGATGATGATCATTTGGAATTTATTGTGAGTAAACAACAAATGTAGCCTGTTTTCTGTTATCACTGATATGTCTCCTGTTTAATCTTTCTTAAGCTTCATTTGTTCTGCTTTCCCAACATCTTTAATAGCTAAGTCATCGGTTCCCAGTTGCGCAGATCGATGCTCATGCTGTTGATCACTGGATTGTCTTGCCCAGACTCGATTATTTACAGACCGCCGCCATATGGCTAGAATATTGCTGCGTGCGGCGTAAAACTAAACTCACTCACTCACTCACTTTAGTAGCTAAGAATTTTGTGACAGGTTCACTTGTTCAGTACATCTAACATACACAATATCCTCTTCAATAACCGAACTATCAGTACTCCCATCACTCTTAATGGAAAAACAACCAGATTTCTTTACATCATCCATCTTAAATTCAAGTGATTTCCGGGGTGATAAAATAAATAAATGTTTTTGCTTGTTTGTCATTTGTGTACATGTATTGTTTTTGATATTAAATGTATAAAGGTGAGTAATGTCTCTAAACAATAAGCGTGCCATGAGGGCACCGAGAACATTTTCTATCCGTGCCATTTCAATATTTACTGTGCCATGTCACACTAATATAGGTGGTATTTCTGAATTTGAATTTGGATAAGAATGAACATGCAATCTGAGAAGAATACACAAGAACGTAAACACCAGCAAAGCTGGAAAGTATGGTCACCATGACAACGAAACCAATCTCATTTCCACGCAGTCCACAAATAATGAAAACTGTTCAAGAAACTGTGGAGCACATACTGCAATTGTGAAATGTATATACCCTGTATGTTTAGAGCACGTAAACGTTCGACCCTCAGCTTCTGAGATATTGCTAGAAGCACGTGCGAAATACGTGCATTCCAGTATGCTTGATTATGATCGCCAGTTAGGACCCAAATGGTAAATATTATGTGTAGTCCGTTTGGGTTCAAATGAGAACGATGAATGATTAAATAACTCGAAACAGGGATAAGTGCACAATAAGTGACAAACGGCTGGTGGAACAGCGCTTGCACTCACTTCAGGTACAACTCGGGACAGCCCCAACTATAGTCCGTTTGGCTCAAAAGCGGACCGATGAATTGCAATCTAACTCGAAAACTAATAAACATAACATACTCAATGAAACGCTGATCATAATGAAAACGTTATACCCACTCTGTGAGGTTTTTGCAGAATTTTGTCCTAAAAATAATAAAGTTGTTTAACAAA
>VKKT01000550.1:68758-80347 GCA_008038995.1 Haliotis laevigata | reverse complement strand
TGAACTGGTGCTTACAGCATAGAAATTTTAACTGGGACAATGCGATTTTCTCAGATGAAAGTACACTGAAATTCTGGACCAAACAAACTGAAAAACCTTTGTATCAGCGCTCAAAGTACAGTACGAAATTTAACGTGTGGGGTGGCATATCTGTGTTAGGGGCAACGCCCCTCTGTGTATTTGAAGGGAATATGAACAGTGAGCGGTACACAGATACTCTCGAGGGACATTTACTTCCATCTGCTCACGTGCTCTATGGAAATATTTGGATTTTCCAGCAGGATAACGATCCAAAACATCGCTCAAAGCATTCACAGGCCTCGTTTCGGACCCAAAATATGACATTATTAGATTTGCCAAGCTATAGCCCTGACCTAAATCAATAGAAAGCGTTTGGGGACTTATGAAGGAAAGTGTCAGTAAGAAAAATCTGACAAATATTGCTGAAATGAAAGAAGTGGTTCGATATTGGGACAGCATGGACCACAACTTTCTAACTTCTTTGATCAGTAATATGCCCGCCGCATTGAAGCCTGCATTGCTGCCCATGGTGACTTGACAAAATACTAACTGTTCACCTGTCTTTGAATCTGGAGTTATGTTCTGCTAATATTCACATTTAATCCGTGAGTAATGAGTGAAAAAAACTTAATCTTTTTTACAACCTTTAAATTCTCAATCATTTCTGGTTGAACTGTATTACACAAGACTGCAAGAATGTTCAGTGCGGCTAGGGAGAAGCTCCACCAAGAAGAGGTATCGGTAGAAGTATGTGTTATGACAGGACAGTGTAGAGGTGTCAGAGCACAGACTGACTCCTCTATACAATGTCCTCACGGAGGTAGAGGTGTCATAGCACAGACTGACTCCTCTGTACAATGTCCTCACGGAGATAGAGGTGTCATAGCACAGACTGACTCCTCTCTACAATGTCCTCACAGAGGTAGAGGTGTCATAGCACAGACTGACTCCTCTATACAATGTCCTCACAGAGGTAGAGGTGTCAGAGCACAGACTGACTCTTCTACACAATGTCCTCACAGAGGTAGAGGTGTCCGAGAACAGACTGATTCTTCTGTACAATGTCCTCACAGAGGTAGAGGTGTCACAGCACAGACTGACTCTTCTACACAATCTCCTCACAGAGGTAGAGGTGTCCGAGCACAGACTGACACTTCCGTACAATGTCCTCACAGAGGTGTGCACAGGCACATATTGCTATTCCTGAAAATGATTGAAGGGCATTATATCAGTGAAAAACTCAAAGCAGCGTTCACATGTTATATGCATAACGGGTAATGAAACACTCACTCGAACAGAATATATTTAAATATTGGGATTAGTTTCCAAGGCATCCTCTGTGTTCAGTTATACCCAGCAGTTGGTCCCACAAACCCAATTCTCCACCATTGAGACGGGCTGATTAGTGTCTCCTTTTCTTGACCAAACATAAACGTTAAGCAATACTGCCTCGTCACTGGAATATGTCGTGGGCGGCGTATGGCGTCTTGGTGAAACAGAACAAACGAGCGAGGATCCCAACTTCAATTAACATTGGCCTGAGCAAGGGATGTGGCTAGGTATGTGACGTAATTGCTAGTATAAGCTGGTGTAAACTCAGATCTAACCACACGTTCTGGAGATACCTCTGCTTGGAGCGTACGAAGAAACGTTCGGTTTAATAACCAAATGGGGTTTAAGGAGATGAAAAAGTTGCAGCGCCGCGAATGATTTCAGTTCAGCTTGTAATTACTTAAGTGATAGTGCACATTCCATTTTCAATGGTGTAAATGTTCCTGTCCCTTACGTACAGGAAAAACACTCCTTTCTGAATGAATTGCAAATAAGTAGGACCTAAAGTCTAGAGGGTGATGCATGCCTGATTAGGCGACTTATTTTGATCCTCCCGTGTCTGTAGATAGGCTGATTAACATACAATGTACCCGTATGCAGCGCGATGAAAGGCATTGCATGTATCTTGTAACCGAGCGCTTAAAGGGGCGGCCAGCTCTACTTGCCAGAGAAGCACTGTTGCCGCGACGTCACGGCGCATGTATTTAGCAAATATACTCTAGATTGACTTCCAAATTGACTCTTCCTGTGAGTGTTGACCTTGGAGGTTTACTGGTGACCTTGGCGAGACGCTGTGTACATAGTTGTGGTGTCGCGGGATGGGGGTGATAACGTAGGTTGAAGCTAGTCAAACACAGATGATTACAGACAACCGACCAACACAAGACATACAAGTGAAAGTGAATACAGGGGCTTATATTGTTGGGCCGCCGGAGATTGTCTGGGTGTGGTATACTACATATATAAACGCGGCAACCCGCCGTCCGTACAGGGAAGATGTCAACATTAAACTCCAGGTTGTCGCATCCCCAATACGTCAACCACACACGGAAAGAGCCCATGACAACGTCCCCACACCTGCTGCCACTGCAGGTTCACACGTTAACCTAGGGTGGCACAAGCATAAAGCGCAGCTGTACATCACTGCCCCATGTGTCGCCACACTTAATGTACGCCGTGTTTTGTATGATGCTCTGCATGTTGCCTGTGGCTAAGATGACAGCTATATTGTACAAGTAGAACTGATTAATTAGACCTACACTGAAACTTTTACACACTTTGGTGTAGCAGTCGGTTGTTAAATAGCCAGTAGGGTAACCTTTGCCCGACCAGTCAACAAGCCGGGATATTGGTAAACTTAATATCGGTTTTGATAAACATAATACGCTTCGAACATTCTATAGAAGAGTAAAGTATGAACAGGTACACAGGTAGTGTTGTCATGTACATCAGCGTTAGGTACAAATTAACTATGGGCAGAGCCATTGGTAAACCGTGGCAAAGCTGTTCGTCGCCACATAAAACAGAGTACACCTTTTGCACGACCTTCCAAAGTCGGAACTGAGGCTTTTGAACGTAACATCTTCGTAAGTCGGCAGCTTTCATGCACACAAATCGCCTGTCGGTTGCTGAAGCCAAGACCTCAACAATCTGAAGTTGTACTTAGTTGCCGGACAGTGAAGCGTTCAACGAGGAAATAGTTTGCTATCATAGTTAAAAAATAAATGTCATTCCTGGTATTAAATGGTAAGTAATCGTAAGGAATTAAAATGGTTTTAAATCCGTACATTGTTCCGGCTATGCCGTGAGAATAGTACAAAGGTACATGCTATGTTGACACCTGGCAACGCTGGACACGAAGGGATGTAAAGCATACCTTATGTCATGGCCGACACGGAAATCTGCCCAGGCTCGTGTGTCGACATGTCGCACGCTGTAATCAACACACCAACCAGTTGAGCGTGTGAAGGTCACTTCCCTCTGTGGGTCGCGCAGAGTGGGACCTTCACACATGACCTTTCACCTCTCATGATGACCGACAACACATACGTACACTTGACCTCTCAAAGGCGCGAAGCAGAAAAAAACGTGGACAGTGCAGCAAAACAATTAAGAAACTTTTACATGCGCCAACGGACCCTTTCAGTTGACAAAATGAATAAGAATGAACTTTGAAGGACAGACTCACTGAGTCAGTATGTAGTGGTTTGAAGGGACGAAAATGGTGAAGATAAGTAATACATCATACATAATACATCGTAGTTTGTCTCTTGTGTATAGATTTGTGAAACTAAGATCAAACACCATGACCAAACTGTAACTACAGATCCTTACTACAGATTGGTTTTCAGGTTAGTGAGTGAGTGAGGGAGTGAGGGAGTTTTACGAGCGAACGATTTAACCACTGGGCTACCCTAAAGCCCCTCTTCAGGTCAGAATTGGTCCTCAACAACCCGTGCTTGTCATAAGAAGCGACTAATGGGATTGGGTGGTCAGACTCGCTGACTTGGTTGACACATGTCATCGTATTCCAGCTGTGGAGATCAATGCTTATGATATTGATCACTGTATTGTCAACATTTAGTTGGACTGTCGCTGAGTGTCGAGTTAAACACCAACCAATCAACCACACAAAGAAACAAGGATGTCCTACAATAAAATATACATGACCTGTTCAAGTAGATTAAACTATTTCTATTAGGAAAACAAGAACTTAAATCATAAACCACCCAAAAGCTTTAATTGTGACAAATTTCACACACCACCCCCACCACCTCCTCTCCTCGCACATCCCAGACAGACACAACACACACACACAAAGGTCTCCCCTACACTGCATGACAAGTCCCTAAACTTTGGGACAGTTATCCTACCCACCTCCTTGAATCACGACCGCCGGATAAGACGAATTGTATTGAAGGCCACACCCGGTGTCGTGTGTTTGGGTTTGGGTGTTAAACCTGTGCTTACTAACGTCTATAGTTGTAGGAACGTCTCCGGGGTCTCCGCCGATTATACAGTCTTTGTGAAGCAGGCGTTCCTGTCTTAGATCATGTAAAGTGGTCAGCGTGATAGGCACGGTGTCATGGTGGAAGAGGTCCAGCCGAGTTCGCTGATCGATGTGGATCGCAGATATTGTACATATTGCCAGACCACACGGTCACTTTGTGAATATATATCTGTCCTGTATAACCACCTCAATAAGCCAGATAATGAACATCTGGAGTGTTCTGTGGTGTCAGCTCAAATCCTTAATTCTGTATGGTGTAGTGATAGTGTTATCGATGGTATTGATAAATAAGCAAGTGGGCTGACCAAGGAAACTACTTGTTTGATCCATGCATCTGCTGACTACACTAATCACATGGGCTTTATTGTGTTGACTATAATCAGTTGGTGCTGTTTGAGAAACCTTAACGCACAGTCTTCAATTGCGGATTCTTCATGCAATTCTTTGAATGAAATAACGTGTTAAATATCTATGTTAAGAACGACAATATACTGAATATGATTACAATCTCCATACGTCATGTGTACAGGAGGGACAATTCAGAACAATATATATTCTGCTGTGTAAAACATAGAGATACAACAGGTTAACTTTGTCGGCATGGCTGACCTCTATTACACTAGTATAACGGAAGTCGCGGGTAGGTACAGTCCATAAAGCCACTTAATATTATCATCTCACTGGGTCGTACTGTATTTTATGTATCTTTTACCTTTGATTATATTTTACAGTATCAATCTTTTAATATATTACTTTAATGTACAACATGTCCTATATGTATTTAGTGTGTCATAGGTCAGTGATGGCCCCGACACTTTTATCAAGTGAGTGACACTTAAATGAAATATTTTTCTCTTCTCTCTATATTGTTGACGTTCTCTCCAGCCTCAGTGGAGTGGAGTTTATCGTCATTGTCGGGTGTGGCCGGCTCTTGTTGATACGCTGGGTAAAGACGTAACTAAACAAAGGAACTGCCATGTCTCTCCGGGATGACGAGAGATCCGGCAGATCAAACACAGTGCATTGGTAGTCTGAGAATAGGTACTTAGATCAGTGTTTGGCCAGGCTGTTAGGACGAGGCAGACCCCGGCTTCCCTGTGTGCATGTGGGTCAGTGTTCAAGGAATATAGGTAACCTATCAAACGCCCGTCAGATAGCATCTTCAGTACAGCTCCTACATTTCAAAACATCTTTAGTGAGATAACCTGTTTCTATATCGACCGTATTTCAAAACCCATCCAGCAATGATCCGTTTCTATTTAAAAAAAGCATATATAGCAAGACAAATTTGTTGTATGTCCACTGTATTTCAAAACCTTCCTTGTGAGATAAACCCTATAGATTAGAACTGAATTTCAAAACATATTCAGCCAGACAAAGCCTTTTCATTACAGCGAGTATACCATAAAACAGAACTAAAAACTATAAAAACCAGAACTAAAATTACGGGTGCATTTTGAAAACTTAGAAGGCAAAACGAATTAGATACATATAGAAATGCACTTGTAATGAACAAGGTGTGTAACGGAGACAAGGACAGGAACTTACTTATTACTTCAAGCTTAAATCAACGTTTTGAAAAAAGACAGTACAACTGGAAAAGGAGGGATGGTGGTGGTGGTGAGCGATTGAGTGAGTATGGTTTTACGCCGCTTGTAGCAATATTTCAGCAATATCACGGCGGGGGACACCAGAAATGGGCTTCACACATTGTAACCATGTTGGGAATCGTACCCGGGTCTTCGGCTTTAACCACTAGACTACCCCACCGCCCCGGATAAGGGTGGATGCATGAATACAGGAGGTGTAGCTGATGGTGCCATCATGGATTATTCTCTTAAAGTGCAAACATTTAATAATATGTTACAGTAAGCAGCATTATCCGAGATCGAGTTCAGAAAGGATGAGGTACAGAATCTAAAAAAATACAGGTTTAAAAATAGTGTAAACACAATTTCCCCTAGTTCAGAAACTCTTGCATTCAACGGATAAATCAAGTTTCGAAATATCAAACAAACGTCGCCTCTTACTCCTTAACCTAGGCTACAAGAAATGTCTATCTATGTGTGTTATACTGCTGCTTCTGGTGGTCATATCCTGCTCTGTCATTTAGCATTCATCACTGGCTTCCAGAGAAGATATTATCGCTTGTAGAAGATCAAGCCATAACTCCAAAGAGATACCGTTTTGGTAAGTTTTGAGCTAATTGCTCAATATTTTCTGACTACTTTCATCTCCCTCAGCTGTAAACAAAGATGGTCACCGTAATTAAGTGGGTTTTGTTCATGATTTGTTCACGACATAAAAGGAATGGTGAAACTTATACATTGTAGAATTTAAAGCAATAATTGGTAGCACTACTTTTTATGTGCTTGTTTTTTATGACGTAATGGTGTCACTTGTTCCCTTTTCCATCACTCCTGTTCACTTTGATGTATTCATATGCAAGCCTTCATATGTACTTGTTACAGGTGACGTTTCTTTTAATTTCTCTTGAACGACAAATAAAGTATAGTGTGATATTGGGTGAGAAATAGAATCTCACCGTGTCTTTTGATCTGAAATATATCACCACGAGTTGATAAAAGTGAGAAAACTGCTTGATAAGTTGCCTAGTTTTCTGACTTTTATCAACTCGTGCTGATACATTTTGATATCATAAGACACTCTGGTGAGATTCTCTCTATGAATTTCTTGTATTCGGTAATGGAGGCTTGTTTTGTTCAGCTCGCCAAGACCGTTATCCAATGGTCATCACTATACAAGTCTGAGGCTGCGACAGTAGCCTCTCAGCCTCTACACACAGCCCCTTCACCTTGACAATAAACCCTACACACTGGGAGGTCACGACAACAAAAGCTATTGTCTTAAGCAGCCAAGGGTCTAACTGTCTTCCCGCTGCATTTCTACATACGTCGGGCTGAAGTGTTTACTTGAAATACACTCAACATTGACAGAGTCCTTGATGTCAACATCTTCTGCTCATCGTCATCTCGCCTGCCGTGTTTGCTGGGTAGCATATACGAACAAACCCAGCACATTTGTAAACATTGTGGAGGACATGGATAATAACGGGAAAATAAACACTGTTCTACAAGTGGCATTAAGAGAATAACACTGCCTATAATAATGCCTAATATATCCTTGTGTTGGTGATGTTGGTGTTGTGTGACCTTCACTGGATTCCATGTGGCAGATAAGCTGCAGACCACAGCGACTGATGTTGCCAGGCATCAACTTTACATTACAGTGTTCAGCATTTCACAAGTATATTGTAGGGTTAGTAAACAATTAAACAGAGTTTTGGAAATTTGGTACTTTGCTGATTTTATTGTCACGTTTCTAGTGAGACGCTGCGGTTACCTAACGTGACAAGGTAAGACACATGCCCAATAAACATACCTCACCAATAGTGAGTGAATGGCAATATTCCAGCTATATGGCGGCGGTCTGTAAATACACGAGTCTGGACCAGACAATCCAGTGATCAACAACATGACGCAATTGGGATACGATGACATGTGTCAACCAAGTCAGCGAGCCTGACCACCCGATCCCGTTAGTCGCCCTTACGACAAGCATGGGTTACTGAAGATCTATATTCTAACCAGTGAAGATCCACTTCACGGGTTTGAAACAATGGTATTACAACACAACTGAAACCCGTCCAGCACAATGTTCAACGGCATCATGGCATTGATGAGGCGCCGTTATAAGGGATGATTATCGGGATGTCTCGGGGAAGGCTACTTCACTGGGTGTGGGCGTTTACTAGATATGATTATATTAATGCCATTGTTTGGTCTGACAACACTGAAACAGACAGGAGCAATATCCCTACTTTAGGCCCGGCAAGATGCGGGGTTTGTGACCATATTTCAGGCTATAAATCTGCCTAGTAGTGTTTGTACACACACTACACAGCTGATTCCAGCACTGTGTCTACTATTCTCCCCTGTGCCTACTGTTATCCCTGGCCTAAATAAAAGATCTCTGGAGTAAACCTGAAGGCATGTTACTGTAGATGGAATAACGATAGTACATTTAACACAACTCTGACTGGCTTCCTGTCATGGTGAATCATTTGTAAAACAACAATATTTCTGGCTGTTGTGAAATCAACCATGAAGCATCTGCGTGATTTGATTCATACAACACTGGAAGTTCCTCAGTCTAGGGATTCGATGTTATCCACGGCTGATGTTTCACCGATAGTTCACTGAAGGTTCTGAGCATTTGACCGGTTTCTACATGTACCATATGAACACAAGACTTCTTCATCATTTGATAAAAGTGTGTTCCGTCCCTGTCAACAAGGCAATAATTTGAACTCCCGTCGATATGATCTCTTCCATAATCTGATGTATTGATAATCACAATATCTTCTCAACCTTTGGGCAGAAACCTCAGATTGCCGACCACGACAGTGCCTCCACTTTCCGTGTAAGTGTACGAGCCGGTGTAACCTAAGTGGGCGGCTCTGGGAGCAATCACAGCCAGCCTGGGGCTGACAGATGGGCGGTCCCCGTGAGGAACAACTGCAGGATGTGTTCACTGGTGACACGGCCAGAACACTTCAGCCGTACCCCGCGGACAAAGATAGAGGTTTAGTAGTTGCAGCACGCCACACATACTTTTTATAGCCGCCTCTGGGGGATATGTCCCTGACTTGCATTTAAAATGTGTTGTCATGGAAACAATACTCCTAACTTCACACCTCTCATTCCAAAGATACCTGCCTGTTGCTGGGAATGTGGTTAATTTAATGCGTCAGAACGTCTTCCGCTTCAGCTGACTGGAAACTAACGTGTTCTCTACTAGAAAATCTAGTCCTTTCTAATTACATTTGAATATGTAGTCATTGTTTAAAGTGCTGCCGTCTTAAGCCATAGATCAGTATCGATAGCAAGCCGAGAGGCGAGGCAGGTGTGCGGACGTTGCAGTGACTTAAGTTCCAAACGGAGAAGTATCGAAACTTGCGACACAGGAACTTGCACGATGGGAACTATGACCGCCCTAACATACCACAAGTGCAGTAACTGTTCTTTCCATCCAGACTAGAAATATTCCAAGGGGCTAGATAATGGTGATTCACTGCCTTCTTGGTTTTGCGAATTAATTTTTACAGAAAGTATGAGTTGACATATAATCCGCCTTCCCCGACTGCCGCCATGCCACTGCTGGCTGATATCGGGATGCTAATACTGGAGCGGGCATGGGGCCAGGGAACCGATCAACTTCGTGATTATATTCTCACGAGATTTGCTACAGTGTGAGCACGTAATGAATGCCGGCAGAATTTCTGTCGGACCGAGCCCTTTTGTCAAACGTTGTTTTCGTGTTATCGCTGATACGACATCTGACAGATGTGCTCATGACCTTGCAGTAGGCACAACAAACAACAGGCCCCACCTATAAGCTATGCACTACCTTAGTCCATATACCAGAAACAATGAGCACACAGATATAAACATTTATCCTAAATCATGTACGAGTGTCCATCTCTGATTGACCTTGAACAAATTACCATGTATGCCCGTGCACGGCCTAACACCGCCGAAGCGGGGTATAAATCTTTGCGAGGGAGAATAAATCATTTATACGCCGCCAGATGGAGAAAGCATGCATACACGGCAGTCAGTGAACCGCGAACCAGTGGTTCGGATAGAGTCAGTACCATGTTGGTGAAATATATGATTGAATTTCAGTTTGTTTTAATGCTATATTTACATAATGAGAGACCTAAACATTCGGTAAGATAAATTCCTTGTAGCAGTACGACTCGGGGTAAACGGGGTTTTATGCGTCCCGTGTTAGGTTTTATCCACCGTATACACCTCACCACAATGCTACAACGCATAATATACATATTACAGATTATCCTACCGTACCATGCACGTGTATACATTATACCACAGTAGATCATGAACTGAGACGTCATTCGCTTGTTCATAACAATGAATTACATCTCCTTTGTTTTGGCAGCCACAAGATTGCGGAGCATGTTTGGTTTGGTACAGAAGTAAGGTTGCAAAAGTTAGGGAAATTAGGTTGCAACAGCTGGTAGATAGTTGAGGCGTGAAGTTGATCCTCGTGTTGATGTCAACAATGATGTGCCTCAGTGACCACAACCATGCGCTACTCCTTGTCATGACAATAGTAGAAATCAGTTTGACCAATACAGACACAGGCAGCAGCAGCAGCCCTGGTGGCGATGTTACTCGCCAATATGTCACAAGGTGAACAAAACGTTACAGGGTGACTGACAGTGTCAACCTCGCCACAGGTGTGGTAACAACGAACATTCTCCTACCTGTAATATTCGCCATTGTTTCACGCTGTGTAATCCAGGTCAGCTTGTAGGCAACAGCCGGCACACTTACTCTCCTAGGCTACGTCTGAAATGGAAATAAATGTTTTATTAGAATATTTCCCTGAAATCTCGCGATGACACACGCAATAGGGCGGTGTTAATTGCTGCCGGAACGCGTCGTCGCTGGGAGGTATCGGAATCCGGGCTAAGTCATCCTGATTACCTGCCTCGTATGTAGGTATAGGCCAGTGGTTGCAGTCGTAGTTCTTGGATACACACCGACATCAGTTGTGAACATTTACATTATTCATACCTGTGTTTAATTATAGATACAGAACCAGGTTGGAGTGTATAGTGTACGTAGCCGAGTCCATCATGATGTATGCGTTTAGAGCATGCGCGTGCAAGGAGGCCAGCGTTCTATACGTTACCTTATTATTATTATCATTATCATCATTATTACTATGATAGCATGACTGAATTGAAGTGTATGCGGTTGTAGGAGTGTGGTGACATGGGAACCTGCACAGGATTACAACGTTGTAACGATGGATCTTGGGGTTCTCAGGGAACTAGTCTGTAGGTTGAACGATGTATCTAGTGTTGACATGTGGCAGTAGAGCTAGACGTCTGTGAGGCGATGTATCTAGTGTTGACATGTGGCAGTACAGCTAGACGTCTGTGTGGCGATGTATCAAGTGTTAACATGTGGCAGTACAGCTAGACGTCTGTGTAGCGATGTATCTAGTGTTGACATGTGGCAGTAGAGCTAGACGTCTGTGTGGCGATGTAACAAGTGTTGACATGTGGCAGTAGAACTAGACGTCTGTGTGGCGATGTATCAAGTGTTAACATGTGGCAGTAGAACTAGACGTCTGTGTGGCGATGTATCTAGTGTTGACATGTGGCAGTA
>VKKT01000550.1:37508-54789 GCA_008038995.1 Haliotis laevigata | reverse complement strand
GATGGTTATACAGTAAACCATTACTGATATATATTGTCATCACGACAGGATGGTTATACAGTCAACTCTTACAAATATTGTCATCACGACTAAGAGGCCTTGACACAAGGTACAGTCGTCACAGTGTAATATGTCCGCGATATGGAAGACCGCCAGGTTTCTAATACTGAGATCAAGGCCTCGTTTATGTGTGTAATACCATGATTAGGATCAATGGCAGTATGACAAGACGAAGACCAACCAACGATGTTGTATGCACTGCCGAGGTCGTTACGAGGTCTGCTACTCATGCCCGCTCTGCAAATACCCCTGCTGGTTTGAGTCAATTGATGGGTATTCCTCATCTCGATGTCAACATATAAACCACGTACATCGGTGCTACATTGTCATTTGATTTGTTGACTACTGCGATGACAAATTATCCCCGTCCGAAACACAAACATCGGATCCACGCAAGGGCCTCGTATGGTATTAATTCTTTTGAAACCTTATTTATTCACGTCTCTTCGATTTGCTCTCTGCGGGGCAAGATGCCAAGAAAAATCGAAACATTGAAAGTTAGTCATACTGTATCGAAGCCTGGGACATTGTATCGGTCAGCTGACCCAGATATGCATTGACCCTTTGACCACATAACATCCCTGGTGGTACAATAATCACACTGCTGGTAAGAGGCTTAGCCGGGGTGGAATTATGACAATCTCTGTAACTGTTATACTGGAATTATGGTGAGTTCTAGTGTTAGTCATGATTGTGTAAGTGAAAACAGTACCAGTGCGGGGTTACTGAGTGGGACTGTAGGCTGAGGGAATGTAATCGCATGTATTTGACGGAACATATTCTGGCCGAAATCCATTAATTCATAAGTAGAACTGACTCTTTATAAGCTTAATGCATTCATTACAAAGAAACAAAGATTAGTTTGGAGCAATTGGAAAAATGTAAACACTCCAGATTTAATCAGAGGGCAGGGGCGGATACAACTTTTGAGAAAGGGGGAAGGGGGTGCACAATTGAGAAAAGGAGGGGTGCACACTTCATTTTTACCTGAGTGTCAATGGTCATTTAATACACTTTCAGGGCAAAAGGGGGATGCACACCCCTGCACATCCCAAACCCCCACCCCCCTCTGGATCCGCCTATGGAGGGGTTGCGTAAAAAAATGAGTTTTCACACTGATACCAAAGGAAATCTACACACTGATGTCCCACGGTGAGGCCCGGAGTGGAGGTCCGGGTTGAGTGTGTGACCGTCCGTGTGTGTTGTGTGTGTCACTCGGGGACAAACACACAGTACTTGCGTTACTCAAGTGAATCAAGTGGAAACTAATCATTCATCGCGGTGCTTCGTCCACAAAGTAGTATCGATGTGTGATCGAACTTCGTCATATCACCATAACTACATGGCTGGATGTGTAAACAACAGGTCACTTCTCGCCATCCCGGGTAGCCGGGTACAGATCTTACAATTGATATGAACTAACGGACAAAAGAAAGTCGAAATCACTGATATTACAAAACGACAAACCACCATTGTGGAAAAAGACAGTGAATTTTAATAAGAGGTGTATAGGCAACATACACTCAGTCATTTCATTGGAGTAGCAGCATTGAGGCACTGTATAAATGAAGGAATGAAGTCCAAATCAAATTAAAGTTTGGTATCGAGTCCTTTGCTTGTTGGTTTATAACATGCAATCAGCAAAGCGGTTTCCGTAGGAGGGTTATGTTCATGCTGAAAACGTGTAATCATGATTTTTTTAATATCTCAGATATTATTTTGCCAAAAAGTTGCAAAAGCCTGAAACCCTAAATGAATACGACTGAACGTTAATGAATACACCTGAACCTGAATGAGTACACCTGAACCCTGAATGAATACACCTGAATCCTGAATGAGTACACCTGAACACTGAATGAGTACACCTGAACCCTGAATGAGTACACCTGAACACTGAATGAGTACACCTGAACACTGAATGAGTACACCTGAATACTGAATGAGTACACCTGAACCCTGAATGAGTACACCTGAACACTGAATGAGTACACCTGAACACTGGATGAATACACCTGAAGCCTGAATGCGGAGACGTGGCATCATGTAACACCCCTGGGAATACTCTGCTTGTTTCTCCAGTGGTGTGTGTCGGTTCCACTTGAAATATGCATAAGAGTGCACTTGATATCAGGTTGAAAAGGACGTGAACATGAACTTCAAAATCAATAATTCTGCTCTTAGAACCTGAACAGATATATAGGTACATTCGTATGTTGGGAGCAGTAAGGCGTGAATGGTGTTGAGCGCGAGTCGTCCTGGTCTCGTACTGATACCTACTGTTCCTTACCGTTATGTTTACACCTCACAAAGGAGGCATTCATAACATTAGACTTGAGGTAATATATATTGAAGATCTCCACTACTGATCTACCACAGCCCTGGCCTACAAGCTTAAGACACGACATACACCTGCACAGGTAGACGGCTTCCTTAAACTTCACACAAGTTCAAGGAAGTGTGCTACATCCCTTTGATGTTCGTCTGGTAAAGGAAACAAGTTACAAAAATAGTTTCAATGGCAACACTTACCATTCAATGTATCCTTTTCAAAGCCACAGAACTGCTCCGCTGTTAGAATCTCTCAGCTGTACGTAACCTGTCGATATCCTATCAATATTGATAGCAAGGTTGCACGACCATACAGTACTGAAACAATACAGGTGGCCCGGTCTGCTGGACGGGACGATCAAGGTACTCGCTGTGTCACAAGCAAGACGACAACAACTACATCAGCACCTTCTAGCTGTATACCAGCGACCACGCCGTCTGCTTTCACACAGGGCCCAGCTACACTTCAGGAAAACAATGCAGGTTAATGGCAATCTGCCCCGAGGCCGGTGTTGTCATCGAGAGAGAAATGTGTCGTCTGCTAACGGCTGGCTTCGCGCCACTCACCTCTCACCTTGCCGATGTCACGTGACCTTCCGTCCAGGTGTTGGACAAGCTGGTGAACGTTTGGCTCTGTGGTCAGATAAATACATGTACATTGTTACAGGACTTGCGGAGGTTGGGATAGGGGAACCAATTCTATAGTTTAGATTCGATCTAAATAAGTGTATGGTTACTAACATAACTGATAGTCTTGTCTTTGGTTGTTGTTTTGTTGTTGCATTCTTCAAGGCGATATGTTACAATATGTATGTAATGAATGGTGCACTTGAAGCGTGTTGACAAGTTTAAATAAACAACAGATATTTCACTAGTCTCGCATAATGTAAGTGTTGCCCACAAGCGGTTTTCATTTCCGTTTGTATTCCAGATATGATATATTATAGTTGTTTTAACACGAACAGACTTTTTGACAGGTCATCAAATACCACATCAAGCCTCCAGGAGATGGTTTGACACCTTCAGTATACTTCTTGAAAGAATACGAATATGAGGCCTCCAGGAGATGGTTTGACACCTTCAGTATACTTATTGAAAGAATACGAATATGATCTTCTTTGACAATAAAAGTATGTGATTATGCAAGTATGTACTTTCTTAGACACCAAACAGAATGCAAACGCAGTGACAAGGATTGAAGGTAGTGGACCATTGGTTGTTTGTGCTCTCCACGTATAATCAACTGATTACTTTTTTCATCACGTATAAAAAGATAATACTGGTCCCCCTCTATGTTTGGATTGCTCAGCCATTCCTAGTAAAAATGCTGAACAACAGGGACACATTGATCATTTCTCTCTTCGTTAAATCCCCCATGTGGCTGGTCGTCATGACGGTTGCATCAAAAAGTAAACCTTTAGAGTCCACGTGATTCGATTTTGTATCTGTTGTTCATTCTATACCAAGAACATAAATGGCTTGGTTTGAGCTGTTTCACCTTCGATGTATATCAAATTAGTAGATTCAATAGTTACAAAGAACGATGTTAAGCGGGAAACATCCAATTGTTTTCTAAATATGGGTTTCTCGACCGCTGTTACCAACGATGATAAAATCAGTTTGGACACCAGTGAAATACAGGCAACAAACAACGCAGGTTGGTATTGGTCTTAACTACTGTTAATTACAAGGCATTTGATATGTTCGGGTGCTGGTTCGGGATAGATGTGTAATAAATAGATTAATTAAATGTGTTTTCAAAGGAACAGTGTTCAGCGTATATTTTGCTTGTTGGTCAACGCTGCACGAAAGTATTTCCCAGCTGTGTATATGTATGTAGCCTGGACTCCAGGGTCCAGTGATGACATCATCAACATCAATCTATACCTCTAGGATACACATCCAAATAAGCCAGCCTCATAAGCCGATCGTTAGTCGACTCTTACGACAGGCATGGATTGCCCCAAACTAACGGTGACCCAGATCTTCACGGGTTTGTTCGTTTCGTCCTGTAAAGAATGTGGTGAGGATAAAAGGGTGGGTTGGTTCCTTCTTTCAGAGAAATCTGACGTGTGGTATATCTGGCCGCACTGTGTAGGCAATGGTCAGTCTCAATGTGTGTGAACCGACCAGCTGTTGATAGTATGATGCACGCAGTCTTCTCACCACCCCTTTAATCCGGACACTCCAGATTCAGGACGGTCACTGCTGGGTGTGGTGTCGTGTGGAACGTGGGCCATCATGGAGTACTCGTCCAGCACAGCGGGGTAGTTTTGTATACACCAGTCGTGAAAACCATTCGTGAAGTTGAAGCGGTCAGCAGCCATGGTCAGCTTCACACCCTGCCTGCCCCTTATCTACAGGGTTACCTATAATGTCAGTACAGTAGGGCGACTAGGTTGAAGCGGTCAGTAGCCATGGTCAGCTTCACACACAGTGCCTGCCCCTTATCTACAGGGTTACCTATAATGTCAGTACAGTAGGGCGTCTAGGTTGAAGCGGTCAGTAGCCATGGTCAGCTTCACACACAGTGCCTGCCCCTTATCTACAGGGTTACCTATAATGTCAGTACAGTAGGGCGTCTAGGTTGAAGGGGTTATTTTACGATGGGCGTTGTTCAAATACAGGGTCGTGTCTATGGCCTGGCCATTCAAAGACCGCTGAGTAGACTTCGACAGTCTTTTATTCCGATGTGTGTCGATGTCTATTCAATTAGTGACTATGTCGTCTTTGGTTAACGAATTTCTTTGACCACGTGTTTAAGATGTTAATGTGGTGTTAAGGTGAGAGTGCCAGTCATGACCGTCTTTAAGGAGTATAGTTCACAGAGCCGTGGTTGTGGTAGCGTGTTCTGCATACTACCTAGGGCACCAGGTCACGTGGTCCAGGCCACAGGTCATTTTTAAGACGTCAAAAAAGTGGTTCATTATTCAAAAACATTACTTTATTATACAAGTACATTAGTATATGTATACTTTAGCATATTTTAGTTTATGATACATTGCTGGATTTATAGTTTATTACACAAATATATTTAATGGTATTAAAGCTTTTCGCTGTATCTAAAGTTTACAAGCAAATATATTAAATTAAACATATTTCTCGACATATAGTTAAATATATAACTGTATTGCTGGACAAGTTTCCTAACACTCTGGATGAGTCAAGTTCTTCATGTTTGAAGTAGACACACGGAAGACACATGGTTGTGCCAGACAATTGGCGATGTGAACAGGTTTATTAATGAATTACGTGTTAGATCAATAGATATGTTCAAGAGTGGAAATCCACCTTAGATTCAAGCTCACGATATGAATATTGCATGATCTTTAAACGTTACTCCAGCCAGAAACATATTTATCAATAATTATAATAATAATAACAACATATAGTTTAAGAACAATGTTCGTAAAGTATCATTTAGGTTTGTTATCTTTAATGATTAATGAGGGTAGAAAAAACTCTTTCGAGAAAGAAAGTCGATATTGTCCTTTATGTAACGTAGAGATAAAAAATGAAATTCATTTTACACTGATAAGTCCTTGTTATCATGAATTAAGACAGAAATATATACAACACCATTTTCTTGCAAAACAACCCCTATATGCATAGATATCTTTGTTACAAACTAACAATGAAAATATTCTTGTTCAATTGTCTTTGTATATAAAGCATCCATTAGCGAAAAGATATCTTCTTATAAAACGAATTGTATACCCTTAAATATATATGTAAAGATCCAGAATATTCCTTTATCACTGTAACCGTCATGTATATGGGCCGGAGGCTTTTGACTTTTGACTTTGACTTTCACACATGGCAGACACATGGCAGACACGGGACAGACACATGGCAGACACAGGGCAGACACAGGATAGACACATGGCAGACACAGGGCAGACACAGGATAGACACATGGCAGACACAGCAGAGACACATGGTAGACACCTTGGTTAAGCCAAATACACGATTGTCTCTCGTGGCTGTAAATATGTCTTGCTGCCGCATCATCAGAGTATAAAATTAATATATGTGCCATAAAAGTGAGAGACAGACATGTATCCTTAACAAAAACACAAACGTGTCACTTGTACACGTTGACATATTCACAAAATATATCATGGAATGTAGTTTTTATACAACCTGCCAGTAATTGTTTTAATGTGATGTTGAGAGGACACGTTGCGATGATATTAATGTCGTAGCGACGTCACCGCTGACAAACAGGGACGGGATGATACACAGCCCACTGTTTTACAGCAGACCCTGCCTGTGGGTGGAAATCATAAACACTGACTAGCAGAGGCCAGCAACGATCGGGTTGGAGAGCCAATCACAAAGCAAGAACTTTACTGTTTGCTGGACACTGATATAACATCATAGTTAACATCTGTACCACAGACACATTCAACTCTGGTAGAAACTGGTGAATCACAGACGGGGAGTATGGGTGCCCAGCGTGGGGAATGTTCTGATCAGCCCAGGAGTCTCCTCTGGCGAGAGAACGCTGGCGTCACAGTAAATACAGATCATGAATGTACACATCAGATCATTGATATGAATGATATGTTAGTGAAGTATGTCGCTGACTCCAGAGAATCTGTCACAGGGTGTATGTTCAATGGGTACTACCTCCATGTGTTTGGTAAGTATACATCGCCATATTTGCTATGAAAAGCAATGTGAAGATATTACAACAAGAACCATAACAACGATCCAGTGAAACTATGACAATCTTCAATACGAACGTAGTTTACCGTATTTCACAAACACTCGCAGAAGATCAGCAGCAATGGTATCAGCAGATTTGTAAGATGTGTAGAATGTCAACGTATCTACGGGACGGGTCAGTAAGCTGCGCCGCTACGTGTCACGGTGCTGAGAAAAAGATTACGCCACCTCGTAAATGGCAAAATATATTTGTGATGTCTAAAAAACGTTTCAGTTGTGATGACTGAATAAAACCAACTGGCAAAATTAAACCAGCTGAAATTAAGGATGCATTTACGATGGACAATCACCACAAAGGAGGACAATTAAGTATTTTTAGTGAGCAATTAAGAGTTGGACTCTAAACGCAATATATACGCAAACTAGCATGGCCGGTAGAAACTCACCGATCTACAATACTGGAGTGTAAACCTACACTGGTGTAAGTTGTCATAGCAACAGTCTAAATATAATAAAACGCATCAGGTCAGCATACTCTTACGTCGAGGGACTAACACTGCCTTGTGAAAAGACTTGGGGATGTTCTTCAAGGTGAAGTATAGCATTTACCTTATATATGGGAGGGGTGACCAGGCCCAGGCATCGGCGAAGAATACCTCAGTATTCTTTCAACCAAAGCAACGAGCCAAGGCTATTTAAAGTGTTCTTTTTAACAAAGTGTAATCTTATACCTCGGAAATTACCTATGACAGGTAAGAAGGCCGTCGTGCCAGGGATCAGCGTTTGTACGTGATATTTAACAACTATAATGACCCAATTGGTTTATTAAGTACCATCCACACGGCAACTAATACCCCAGTGAACTTAACATGTAATAGACGTAAGCAATACACATACGTGGGGGGAGTTCCTCAATACGGAGCACGGCGTAAGAACATTATAGAAACTAGCTGGGATTATCCAGAGACATTAGAGGATATTTGTCGATATTTTGTAAACTAATAGCCACTTCTATGGGACTAATTAGTTGTATGGCCCCGGAACGAGCGTTGTGTGGGGTGATCACTTGATGTTAAGTATCGTCAACTATGATTGATTGCGGGGTATTGCTCACTGATCATGTATTCATTGTATTTATACCACCACCCCATTCTCAGTTGAGCTGGAACTGGGACTTTACAAGGACATCATATCATAAGTAAAATATATTTACTCAGGACAAATTACACCTTGAATGACTAACAGTATTATCAGTCATTGTTTCAATTGGGTGCGTAGCCTTGAATGACCTTGGCGGTGATGTTGCAGAGTTCGATTTGAAGGTTGGATTCCAATGTAGGAATGGCAGTGATACTGATTATGATGAATGTATATTCAGATGTACTGTTACGCGTCGACTTCCAAATCCAAACAGTTTACAAATGTATGCTTGAGACCTTTAATCCACAGATTTCCTTGTGAAGACAACAAAAAACAAACTGTTGATTAACATAAATCCAAATAACTTCAAATGCATTACGACCGCCTACGTGGTGTAGTGGTTAGAGCGTCCGCCCGGAGAGCGGAAGGTCGCGGGTTCGATCCCCGGCCGCGTCATACCAAAAGACGTTCAATTATGGTACTTGCTGGTCCCTGACTGGCGCATTAATGGGTTTAACAAGGACTGGTCACGATAATGTGTATTCATGCTTAACTGCGACACGGTATCTCAGTGGGCTAGCACTCTAAAACCAGCATATGTCTGGGCTAGTACAAGCAGYCACACATACACACGCATGTACGTCGTCATATGAGCGAAATATTCTCGAGTAACTACATTAAACCCCATTTCACCTCACTTCAAAGGCATCACAATGGAAAAATACCATAATCAGTCAAATGTTTGATGACATGATACAAGAGCAGTATAAAGAGAATAGCAGTAGTAACAGTAGACTGGCACAAGGATCTAAGGTAATAATTCAAATGATAATTTCTATAAAATTTTTTATACATATCCCTCCAACAGATTGGCGTCGTTACGCTTGTCTAGACTTGCCTCTTTACAGGATATAATTACTATACATCCATGGGCTTAGCCTTCAGTATAGTAATAGCAGTGAGGTCAATGACAATGACACCCCCCACATGTAGCAGCTTGGCTAGATATCCAGGTGAGAAAGGGTCTTCACATGCCACCGCTGGTATTAATGTAATGAGAGATGGCAGCTTGTTCACCTGTACAGGTTTGTTGCTTAACGCCGCACTCAGCAATATTCCAGCTATANGGCGGCGGTCTGTAAATAATCGAGTCTGGGCCAGACAATCTAGTGATCAACAGCATTGACATCGATCTACGCAATTGGCATGCGATGATGTGTGTCAACCAAGTCAGCGAGCCTGACCACCCCATCCCGATAGCCTGTCACCAGTACAGTCGCAATATCTTCCAGATGACAGTTGACTCCAAGAGCATCATAATAAAGCTTTCATAACATAGTGATAGACTGTTAAATTACAGTTTGTACACTGAAAGTACACAGAAACAGTGTAATAAACTTACAACATTGTTTAACATTAAATACCTCTGCCTTATAACAGTAAACTCTGGCTTCTCTTCATACATACGATGGGATAAAGTCCCAAATATACGACCTTCGAGAGCATCTTTATCCCGTTACCTTTTTTCTTTCATCATAAGGAATTGAATGATGTGTACACTTGATATCATTAAAAGCGACTGATTAGCTATTTAACTAAAATAAACTGAAATAAAGTTCATTCCTACCATGCTTATTTCCACAACGATCATACAGAATACCGTCTGCATGAACTACAAGTACATACCTGAATAAATCAAATGAATACATCACGGCCTGTTTATATTTGGTTCCTTTGTTAATATATTTACTAATACGTGCTTGTGTATTTGGGTTCGAGAGTATTCAGTACAGATGAACTTGAGTCCGTGCAACAAGTCCCCGTGATGGGTGTGCTCTAAAGGGGTAGATTGCACGTGCAACAGGCACTTGAGATTCACGACTGACGGGGCCGTCAATTTTTTATAGAAAATGATTTGTTACAATTATTTTACTGGCGTTTCAGCAAACGACCATATGTGAACTGACGAAGCCAAACATTTTAATGCAAGGGAGATAATTAGGACATTACCGTTTACAATCGTGTAAACTGCCGGGCATGGCAGACCAATAATGGGATGCTGCCTAAAAAATATGTTTCCACACGTATAACAATATTCTACGTGAAGTCAAACATAATCTCGAACTGCGTCGACATAGCAATAACTATGTTGTCATGCCACCCCCATACCATTACGCTTTAATCCTGATGTTGGGAAAAGAAAGCGTAGCCAGAAACGTTGTCCTGGATTAGACCCAGGCAGGAAAAACGCGACTGTCCAGATGAAAGTCGGACACTAAACCTCAGATCCCATCCACACCAATCTGGGCGTGCCTGGTGGTCACGTGGCGTATACGTCTAGTTGGAAGTCCGCTGTTGCCTGTGAACAGATTTGGTAAAGTTTTGCCACTAGTTGGTTTCAACCCCCAAACAGTAGAACTGGTAATATGGCAGTCTCCATCAGTATATAGCAGCAAGTTTGTCTTATTGATGTTGCAAGTCATCATTGTTGCCCCTCCGTAGGTGAAGATGTCTCTTAAGAGATAATTCTGTTATTCGCTGAGTATGAAACGGCACGGCAACTTTGCCTTGCTCTACTCCCGTTTGCAGTTGATTTTCACTAACCCGTGGCATGGCTGCACAAAAGTTTCGGGGAACTATGAGCGTTTGTGTGCTGCTCACAAGAAATACCCGCGTGGACACGCTCCATGCATTCACACACCGTGGAAATTGTGAATCAACAACACCTTACAGTTGAGGAGAAAAATGCATTCATATCAGAGTGAAGAAGTTACTTTCTGGGCCTTGTATGCATGGAGATATAGCCCCTGTAACTTTCAGTTGCCAAATTTTATGCAATTCTTTTTCCGATTACAAATTAGATTACCTTAGTGGTAGGAAAGAACTCTCCCCTTTGACAGAAGTTCTGCGCAGTGACAAATGTTTGCACTGTGCCACACGTTCTGCCCCGGCATGTTCTCATTTCGCCTACACCCCAATTCGCCTAAGTCTTAAAACAACATTTCATGGTCTGTTGACTGTTGATAGCGAAATGGTAAACTAGTGGCACCCCTATGAGCTGAAAGTGGACTCTTCTAGTTGAACTAGTTGAAGGACAAAAGACATTTTTAAAGAATCTATTTCTGTTGTTGGTCTATTATTTATTTACTCTTTTATTTGTCAGATAACTGAACTCGGCGCCTGGTATGGTTCATTAACGACCGAGAACTAACACTCAACAGTGCTGCGTAGTATCAAGTGAGTGAGTGAGTGGGTTTTACACCGCTTTTAGCAATATTCCAGCAATATAACCAGAGCATTAGAAATGGGCTTCACACACTGTACGCATGTAGAGAATCGAACCCGGGTATTTGGCGTGACGAGCGAACGCTTTAACCCCTAGGCTACCCCACCTATCATCCAAGGAAAGACGGAATGGTTCTGCATTTGTTCGAACAACCAAACAGAACTTGTGAAGTACGGCACACAACATATGGCACATGACTGGTGTATTGTCCAGTTCATCTTTGTTTCAATGTCTTTAGGATTCAGCCTGGTGGGAGCCCTGTACCTGATGGTATTATCAGCGTTAACTGTCTCACTTTGAAATTGTTTTTCGTATTTCTGGATATAACCAGGTACAATGGTCATGCAAGAGTTCGAGGGACAAAACACATGTCGCTGACCTTGCATGATGTGTACGGGATACCGAGTTTCTGGATAAATGTGCTCGATGACAAGTCATGTATCAAGTTTCATTGTCCCGTCATCCCGAGTAATGTTTGGGAAACCTTTTGTTCTTGATAAAATCACGTCTAATGCTGGAACCTCGCAGTGTGAGCACACATGTCAGTTGAACCGATTCCGTCCAGTTGCTGACCTAACCATTAACTTCAGCGCACAACACACAGTGAGAAGCTGACTCGAATAACTATGATAAGTCGAAAACATGAATATACACAGAACATCAACGCCGACCTCTCCAGTGGTACGACCTGTAAAGATCCGGGTTAGAATTGATCCTCAGTAACACATGTTTGTCGTAAGAGGCTACTAACGGGATTGGTTGGTCAGCCTCGCTGATTTGGTTGACACATGTCATCGGTTCCCAACTGTGTAGATCGATGCTCATGCTAATGAACACTGGATTCTCTGGTCCAGACTCGATTATATATAGACCGCCGCCAAATAGCTGGAATATTGCTGAGTGCGGCGTAAAACTAAAGTCACTCACTCACTCTTCACTGGTACACACAACATTTGAGGTAGGCAGCAAGTCACGGATCGGACATGTGGTATTTTATTCGGCGTCTTTCAAGTCTCATGCAACATTGTTGCTTGATATAGCTTATATATCCTTATATTGGAACGTCATCCGGGCCATGTTCTTCAACATGGCTTCAGTGAGGTGATGCTGTCAGACCCGCATCAGTGCAAGGATGACTCGTTACTGTGTGTGGTCCTGTGTATTGAGCCCAGGTCACAAATCAGTTGAAGGTAAGCTGAAGTTATTCATTTTTCGTGTACCAATGAACGTGTACCAATGAACGGTTAGCAGCGGGTTCGTTATTCAAACATTCTACATGGAATATCTATAGTAGTGCTGTCATATATATACACTGAGAGTCGTTCGTTCGTTCATTCATTCATTCATTCAATAGTGTTATATACCCACGTGTCAGCAGCAGCATCGTTCATATACTCTGCTTATTATTTCCGTGCATTTGTGGTTTTGTCCATATTGTCAATCCATGTAAGCTTAATATTTGACTGATTCTGCTTTTAATGTCACAACCAATGTTGAGTTAAATGTCGTAGTGATTGTCCTCAGTCGCATGCTCGTCCGTGCATAGTAGCATCAGCAGTACTGTGACATCTGCGGTGTCTGTGTGTTGGAGTTGAATGCTGTTATAGTGACGTAGCTGTACGTCTGAGATTCCCTACCTTATCAGAGTATAGTATACTATTGTTGAATCGACAAACCAAGAATCATCGACCAGGACGCGTGGAACAACCCTACTACGGGTTGTAGGAATCCCGCAATGTAATCCCTAATGTTGAAAGTCCACTTGCTTGACATACATTTAGTGTTACAAAATAATTGTAATTATTTAAAAAACATGTTATCAGATGTTGTTGCCAAAATATACCTATAAGACCGTTTAAAAGGACACTCGACTCAGTACGCGCTCAGGAAACCGGCCAATTAACCATGCATCACCTCCTCGCTCCATCCTGAAGTTGGTATACGTAAACATAGGCATACAATACTTGTCAAGGCGAAGATACAACGGTTGCTGAACAACGCATAAATATATGAACGACATACTGCAACCTGCCTCACACTACAGCACATCACAATGACAGCGGATGACGACAGTATCCCGAGAACGTGTGAAGGTAACGGGGACCCATGTAGTATCTATGGACTATTCGTTAAAATTCATTCATATGGACGCAAAATATGACTGAGAAGTGGGAGACAGCTTTCATTAGGTTAAAGCGGAGGGGCAAAAGAAACTTTACCTTTGAGTTGATTTTGATATGTTTCAGGTGAAACTGTCTTACGTTTAGCAGTATTATATACAAATATACATCAGAGTAAGTTCTCTACGTGGTGTAATTTGATTATACAATCACAGACACAACCGTTAATGGGCGTGTTGGAGATTTGATCTTGGAGTTGATCATGCGACTGCAGATGAATGTCACAACCTAGTCTTCAACACACATATTGTTACAGAAAATCATCTAGCAGCTCTCTGAAAGGTTTTATAAGTTTGAGTGACGATAAAAACAATCAAATTTAACATCAGTTCTTTTAATTTTAATTACACAAAGGGATGTAACTCAAATTCGGAAGCAAAACAAAATAACGCCCATCAAATTATCGATTATCACGTTGCCCAATGAAATGCCTAGTTAATTTTAACGAATACAAATCGAATGCTCTGTAGACGGGGTCCCATCAAAGACGTTGTTTTGTGTGGAAAGAAGGGCAGATTAATTCTACCGCAGTGAGAGGTTCACATATCAGCAGCAAGCACCAGGTAGGATACAGAACTATCAGTTTTATGTGTCTGTTTATCCGTTTATCATTGGTCGCGACATTGAGTACAAACGCCATATAGATCAAACAATGATGTTTTCTTGACGTTGAAAAAAAATAAACATCTGAACGTAACTAAACTTTGTTCCTTTCTGATTATGCTAAAACATTTTTCAACCCTTCGACTTTGAGAACCCACATGGTATAAACTCCGTCTGTCTCAAACAATTAACCTCGAAATCTAGAGTGCCCTTGTATACGAAAGCCTATGGTTGATATGTCCAGTGTGTGCTGATGTGCCGATCACAAATGCAGTACGTTTGAGTGGTTGTAGTCCTTCAATGAATGGTCCTCATAACGCCTATAAACTATGTTGACTGACTGTCCTTATACCGTGGAATAATTTGTCGAACTTAGCTGATGATATGTGCTTGGAGGTGTTTCTGAGCGATACACGAACAAGCTTACCTGAACGTAAGTACTCATACACACGCTACCAGGAGCACCTCATGCACACGGTGGGAAACACACCACTACCTTAAATGCACGCATGAGGCTTAATTTATGGTTGGGTTTTGCAAAACGCTTGTAGCGTCACTGTAAATGTAACCATGGTTGGAACAGACAACCATTTGTCTGTTTACTGTTGTTTTGTTTTTTAATTTACCGCTATTCCGGTTTTGAAACAGTTCATCACTCATTGCTTATAACATTAATGCTCCTAGTTTGGACAATAAAACGATGTGCTACTAAATCACTCAGGACTATGACCAGTAACATAATAGGTCATTAATACCCATTGTATACGTATAGACTAAGCATGGTTTGACCGTAAACATATTAAAGAAATGTGTGGACATTTTAACTAGTCGCAAATCATTAAAAGACAGACACAACATATACTCTGGAAGAAAAAGAAACGTAAAAGTAGAAAAACTGGTGTTGTGGTGATGTTCATACCAAATAAAAACCAAACAGGAATTTCTCCTGTCTGCATACATATGGGCGTATTTATGAGGGTAGCATGAAGTATGACCAAACAAGACCATAAAGCTAAGGAAAGCATAACCACGTTGGAGAAGTGGGGGCCAAACAGACCAAGATGAAGTGAACGTCCAACTGTTGGGTTATTAAAACGATAGGTCTTCCTTTGTCTTCCATCACAACTGTACAGTTGAAAAAGGAAAACATGCCACCACTGACAGAAGCTCAAGGCAACAACGCCACTGTCCGACTGCAAACAGGCGAGTCGGCTTAGGCCACATCCTGGTTAATCCTCGTACCAAACACCGTGACAGGGCTACAGACTCGTGTCGCTAAACACCGTGACATGACTACAGACTCGTATCGCCAAACACCGAAACTGGGTGCCGTTGTACAAAAAACCTTAGCGCTAAGACTACCTTAAGTCTATGTTAAGATATGGGAGTTACGGTCACCTTAGCGCTAAGATCGCTTTGTACAACGGCACCCAGGACTACAGACTCGTATCGCCATACACCGTAACAAGAATATGGACTCGTATCGCCAAACACCGTAACAGGACTACAGACTCGTATCGCCAAACACCGTAACAAGACTACGGACTCGTGTCGCCAAACACCGTAACAAGAATATGGACTCGTGTCGCCAAACACCGTAACAAGAATATGGACTGGTATCGCCAAACACCGTAACAAGATTATGGAACCGTTATCAGACGTATGGTGCAAACCTGACCTACACAGGCCACGTGTCACAGCGCAGGGCAGGATCATACGAGTTCACCACCTACTTGACAGCCTCACCACGACCACCTCTATCGCTACGGCAATACAAGGTTTGGGTCAGATTTTGCCCACACAGCCAGGAACCGTCTACGCGCCGCCAATATTCACCCGAGATGACCAATTCGAGGCGTCTTTCTGATTTATCAGCATCGTTGGTTGTGACGTCAATAGTGTCGGCCATGACAACGATGGAGATGGGGTTGGTTTAGTGACGAGTCAAGTTTTTTACCTCACGGTACAGACGGATGACGCCGTGTTTACAGTCGTCGTGGGGAACGTCATGCTGGTGACTGCATTGCATGAAACATACAACTTTATGGACGACAACTTCTTGTTTATTGCATAGAGCAACGTTTCGATGTAGATTCTTACATTGTTATCAAGCTGAAAGTGACTACAACCAAATGGTGAGAAGAATATATATCTGACTCTTATATAGGTGAAACATCACGTCCCGTTGATACCCGCATAAAAGAACATAAAACCTCCACAGCAGACAGCAAATCAGCCTCTCAGATCACCAGCGGAGATTCCGACCCATCATATCAAACTTGACAACTTCGAAGACCTATCACCAAAAACTCCGGACTTCACGAAAAGAAAACTTCATGAAGCCATCGAAATCCGCCCACATAAACCTTTCATCAACAAAGATCAAGGATACGACATACCATCAGCCTATGAAGACTTAACCAAACTACAGACTGTATAGTGAGCTACCAGTAACAGCTGGGAACGTAAACACTCGAACCAGTGAACTATCAGTAACAGATGGGAATGTAATCACTCGCCCCAGTGATCTATCATTAACAGCTGGGAAAGTAAACACTCGCCCCAGTGAACTATCAGTTAGAGCTGGGAATGTAAAGACTAGCACCAGTGAACGATCAGTTACAGCTGGGAAGTAAAGACTCGCCCGAGTGAACTATCAGTAACAGATGGGAATGTAAAGACTAGCCCCAGTGATCTATCAGTTACAGCTGGGAATGTAAACACTCGCCCCAATGATCTATCAGTAACAGCTGGGAATGTAGACACTCGCCCCAGTGATCTATCAGTAAGAGCTGGGAATGTAAACACTCGCCCCAGTGGACTGTGAGTTTCAGCTGAGAATGTGAACACTCGCCCCAGTGAACGATCAGTTAGAGCTGTGAATGTAAACTCTCGCCCCAGTGAACTACCAGTAACAGATGGGAATGTAAACACTCGCCCAAGTGAACGATCAGTTAGAGCTGGGAATGTAAAGACTCGCCCCAGTGAACTATTAGTTACAGCTGGGAATGTA
>VKKT01000549.1:355417-368395 GCA_008038995.1 Haliotis laevigata | reverse complement strand
TGCTAGATTAAGGGTCTTGCTGTGCAGTTTAACTTTGTTGTGATTGCGGTGAAGAAATGTTTACATACGTTAGTCTATTTAAAGGAAATTACTCCCCTACATGACCAGGCGTCCCTGCACCAGAGCCTACCATCCCAACTCTCCCCGTTGCGACCCGGGACCCCTGCCGAGTGGCCGCTGCGTGGGGTCAGGATGGGGAGGAACGTTTGCTATGGGAAACAGAAGGGGTCGGGGAATTCACGTGGAGTCGCGTTATTTTAGGACCATTAATCACGTGGTGGGGGTCGAGAGTCTAAAAACTGAGTTCAGTAAGAAGATATTTTAAATTACCTTTGTTTGGAGTAATGATGAGAACTGAATTTTGTTGGGTGTGTGAGATCTGTGTGTGTGTGAGTAGGGGGTGGTGGGTCTCCTTGTAACACCTCCAAAGTTACATAATTAGGCAATGTTTAATTCCCAATATTATAATTATCATAATTTGGACAGTTCATCGAAAGAGATGTCCAACGGGGAAGGCGAAAGTGCATCGTTCATATTCTTTGTTTGAAAGTGAAATTCGAAACTGAATGTAAGCTGTGTTGAGAGCAGGAAGCAGTTATCTTCCGTATCCCCACATGCATCCCAAATCTCCTAACCCCGACACAACAAAGAGGGCCTTTCAGACTATGACCCCCCTCCCTTAACCATCCCTGCTACCACCTATAGACGTAATGAGTCAGGTGTATATGTATTGGTGCCAAATCGCAGGCAGAACCAGCTCCGATAGAAAGTGCAGATTATACAATGAAATGCCAGGCGGTGCAATATTCAGAAAATGTTCTTGTAATACACATGAACCGAGGCATGTAGCGAGACGAGTTCTCATCTCTTTGTGTGAAAAAAAACTCAAGCATATTAGTCTCACACACCAAAGCTGATAATTCAGATTCCATGTGTGCACTGTCTGAAGGCGATTTGGCACGCCTTGCTACCTCTGCTCCACTTAAAGGTCAAACAATGTTATTTGAAATATCCCTTCTGGGTTTCCATTTAACCGCTGTTTGTTTCAAAGACACACGTTGGGATGACTGTCTAATACCATGAGCTTATCCATCTCTTGATGACTAATATGTCTCAAAATTTCATTTTCATAACACTCCCATAGTGCCCTAGATAATAAGCGTCTTTGACAATAGGCACAGCATCGTGGTTACTCAAAACTAAAGATAACAATAAAACGAAATGCTCTCAAAACACTTTGTACTGAGTCGATAATTGCGGAAGTATTTCAAGAATGTGTAGAAGAAAGAATATGTTCAAACTCCCTAGTAACAGATGTAGCCAGAGTAAAAGTTATCCCCGAAATAAACGCCAATATCGTAGAGCATCAGCGAGAACAGCTGGCGAACACGCACCGCGTTATAACGAGGGAGACGGAAAACGGTAGACACTCACCAGCATAGTTATCAAACATGGTTGGAGTATATTCCTCGCTAAATCCGTGTGAGGCAAGTCTCCGGGCCAGGCACGACTTTCCGACAGTGGTATCGCCAACAAGAACACACTTAATATTACTTTTGTCGAACGATCTGTACATCTTGCTCTTCCCCATTGTTGTGACTGACTGCGATATAAGCGTGTGTCTCTCTCAATGAACAACGAACGAATGGATTGTACGGATAGCGTGGTCTAAGACTATATAACCACACCTCCTCTGTGACGTCACGGCCGACCTTGCTGTCAGCCAATCAGCGCGCGGCAAAATGGGGCCGTTTACAATACTTTGCATTCCAGTGTAAACATTGTGAAATTTAGCTCGACTCATTGAGGAGAATTGTTACGCACCTTTAATCGGCTTGAATTTCAAAGCTATACATTCAAGTGGGGGATTGATAAAGTTTTTTAGCGTCTCACCTACTCCGTTTTTATTATTCTGCGAAGAGACATTGCAGTGATAGCGGACGGATGACAGTCCGGAAGTAAGTTAGCACGCAACGTCGAGGAAGTGACCGAGCTGGTTGTCTGCCTGACAAGATCGGTACACAAACTTCGTTTCGACACAAACATTTCATCTGACCATGACTTTCAGTCATATTTCCAAGAAATGTACAACCGCTCCTGTCAATCATGACGTGATGGCCACAAGTGTGTGATATTGATTCTCGCACGTGACACCGAGAGATCAATGTGTCACATGTCCGTATGGGGAATTGCCGTGCAACATGTTACCTGTAACTCGTAGTTATGGACCGTAATTCCTGTTTTCTGTAATAATCATAATTCATAAACCTTCGGTTTTATTGTCATGGTTTTATATTTCTTGTTCTATTCACAGAACTCCAGACAAGAGACGATACCATATAAAGCATGACACCATTCTACACGTACATGAATGTGTTTATATATTTTTGAACACGTAAAACAAGGGTAATAAGTTGTAAAAGTAACTATATACTAGTATATTGAATGCAAATTTATATTACTTCGTCAAAGCGTAAATTTTAAACCCTCTTGATAGACGAATTAGTTCAGGGATTGGCGATTGGATGGATTACGTGGGCAAATGTCTATTATTTACTTTTCAATTGTTGATATAAATACATGAATGTATATAATGCGTATTAATGTTTTTAATAAATATTTCATAAGGATAGCTCCAGTATGTTTATTTTCATAAACATTCCTATTGTTCGATTTGTTGATACATAAAAGAAATACACATCCTTTTAATTCATTACACATCCGGCTCAATAGTATTTCGATAGATAATACAACTGTGATTGACAGCTATACAAACATTGGTAGATAAACATCAGCTTGATTGACAGACATAAAGTATATGATATGGCAGACACTAAATATTTGTTCGGCGCCGCATCAAAGAGCTGTAGACCAAAGTTAAACATATAAAGTATACTATCCGGGACGGGACGCGGTTTATACCCTGCCTATCACGGATAAGTCTCGCCTGTCTGTCACAGCACCACTTCAAGAGGCTGATAAGATACACCGAGCTTGTTTAGGACATATTATATCATTGATATCGCGTGAAAAATAATTTCATGGTCACTTGGTGTTTGACGTGAGACGTAATGTTACGCAATGAACTGATACAGAACTATAAACCTTGGATTAACCTTTACCAAATTTTATCATTTATGCTTTATTTTATGGTTTAAATATTACCTTTGATATTTAATAGCCTTGGTTGTCAGCTGAATATTTCAACAAGCGGAAATTAGATGTGAGTTGAACAGTAGGTATATAGAGACAAAGTCTGGGATGTAGGCGTGTGACTGCTGACAGCAATGAATTTTATTATTGCATTCTTTTATATCAATTGATGTATATTGATTTTAATGTACAAAGTGTCTCGTAGGCCTATAGACTCGATGTTACTTTTACCGCTTTTATATTTGCAAATATTTTAACTTAACATGTGACACTGTAATAAAATCATTTTCTTCTTCTTCTGTAAATCCAACCGCTTTACCGACATTTAAAAGTTCATGTGACCTCTTTTCCAAATTTCAAACTAAATGCAAGTTTGATTACGGAACCTTTCCAAATATGTAAACATTTCGGGCCCACCAAGTAACAAATATTCACTGACTTGATATTAGCTTTAAAGGTTTTTTGAGGAAAGTGAAAAAACAACTTTTATGACTTTATTAGACCAGTAGTCTGACAGTTGGGACTATTTAGATTTCTTTTATGGAAATGTTATGAAGCATTATTCTGATGTTATCGACTATGATGCAGATATATTTTATTCTGTATTTAAGATAATATTTCACTGTAAAATACACATGTATCGAAAGTGTCTTTTGTTCATAATCTACATTTTCGAGTTAAATGTGCGTCTGATTACAAAAATCACATGTAATAGAGAGAATTCATATCTTTAATGATAACCTTTTATGGTAACATATTCTTTCTTGTTTTAGGACCATATCAGCACATCTTAAACCTGATACAAACATCCCGTCCGCCAAATAAACGAGCCGGCCTATTATCGCATCCCCGGGTGTTACACACAACAACAGGCACCAGGAGGGGTATCTCTCAGACCTTTGACCCACTTGTATTTACAATGCCGCGAAAAATATCTTGAACCTAAACGATCATCTAAATTACCGAGATGTAGCGAGCGCCCGGCTATGTTGCGTAATATAGCGAAGATAAGCATCAGGTGAGCTCGTTGACTGACACGACCCTCCGGATGACAGGCAAAGAGCACGGGGCACACGAGTGCAATATACATGTCTGTTTCTTGTACATTCAAGCGGGATCCTACCGCCTGTATGCAATAAACATGCATATTGAAAACATGACACCCGCGGTGAGAGGGCACGTGTTGGCGCGGTGTAAAGGAAAATTTATGTTAATTTCAGAATCCATGTTTGTGTAATCGTTACTTCTGTTTTCAATGGCAAGAATATTTACAAAAAATACGGCATGCTATGCGTATATAGAAGAATTTGTGGTTTTAGGACGGGAAATAACACTAATTGTTGGATCGACATTCTAGAAGTTGGTGAGTGAATAACGAAACATCGATTTACAGAAAATAACTTCTTGTTTAATGCATAGATCGACGTTTAGGTGTAGATCCTGACACTGTTATCAAACTAAAAATGATACCACACGTTATGCCACAATGGTATTTATGCAGTTTATATACATAAGTATGTCATCGTATCCCAATTGCGTAGATCGATTGTTTAGAGATCGCCACCATATAGCTGGACAATTACTGAGTAAGCGTTAAACAACAAACAAAAAAAGTATATAAATGCAATTCCTGCATGCAAGTGTACACCAGACAATCCGACAAGCAGACAGCTGTACACGAGTCTCATGAGTTCATATATGTATCTAAAACTTTAATGCATTGTAAAATCAATAACACATAGCAGGTCGCATTGCTTCTGTTAGAACAATTATAAATTTACCAGAGTACGTTGTGATTAATTGGACATTTCCTTCAATTTTGTTTGCTTTATCTGCATCCATTGGGGTAATTAATAATGTGTTAAGATGATTATAATTATTACATTTTGATTGCCCATAACAGAAACTGACATAACCCGAAAGTGGGACTCTTACATAATGCACAAAAGACAATCATTGACGATCGTTCGCAGTGTTGAGTGGTTTCGGTCCCTTTTTCCCGATGTAAATATTCATCGACAGTCTTCAAGATCAACACCATGGCCATCATCGCTGCAACATCAGCAAAGTCAGCATCAGGATTGGCATCAAGGTCTACAGCATCGTTGTGGCCGTTTTTTAGGTTGACTTTCCAGCATTCTACAAAACAAACGCCTTTCGTTTATTTATCCTGATAATCTATAGTAACACTTGCTTATAAGCTAATACACAACTCTCCAAAACATTTTCTATCGATAACACACATACCGAAAATGTGTGAGATTCCCTTGCAGCTGTTTTGTGGTTTGTTGTGCGGAGAGCACAGAGAGGATAATTGATGAACCTAAAACATCACTGGAATATGTCGGGAATGTAAGCCAGTCTCTTTACACGCTATACTCCTGTATTTTCGTCGGGATATTCACAAGATTTACGACAGATACATTGAAGATTATATGATAAACATGGCCTAGAGAATTAAATAACGAACAAATAGTGTATTGGCGTTATTTGAGAAGCGTGTGTAAGGACAAGGAAATTTGTGGCGAAGTATTTGAAACTGGACAAGGAAGTGAATAATAGCTCCCTGGGACGAAATGGTTTTCAAGTTGGTTTCACATTTTGTATACTTATGAGATAGAGGCGGTGGGTTTGTAGCCTATGGTTCGAGTCCCCACATGGATACAATGTGTGAAGCCCATTTCTGGTGTTCCCGTGTTCTTGCTGGAATATTGCTAAAAGCGGCGTAAAACCATATTCACTCATTTACGGGAGCGTGTAAAAGCAGTTTATGAAATAAGCCAAAAACCCAGGTAGACATCCGAAATGGATTTAACCAGACAAGACACCAAGATATTTTGAATTTACTCAGATGTATGGAACGTCTAAATTTTTTACCAGACCATCGGACTGGCTAGCTGTAAATTTAGACCGTCCGTCTGAAATCAAGCCTGTCTCGGGCGGTCGGACGGGCCTTATTTCATACACTGGTAGCAGTATTAATTAAATATTTTAATATAAGACTACTTTGTATTAAAGGTACAACATTTTTAAGTCGTGGTTTGAACCCAGTCCAAGATACGCGAATGGGCTTTCATTTATATCTCGAACATGAGATAAACCTTTCATTTCATATGCATTTATAGACACATAATTAATGTCAATCAATATTCGAAATAGGGAAGACTAACTTCATATTGGACAACCACCAAATTCGTGAAATGGTTGTTTCTCATTGGTTTCTGTTGATAAATATTTTTATATTTACAAAATACATCCGAAATTTTGAAGTTGTAACCACTAAATATCCTGAATTCATGTTGGTGAACTGTTGCAATTTTCAGTGATGCACACGTCAAACTTGCGTCAAAAGGAGTCATATATTGTTTATTGAATGTTGTTCCGACTGAACACACACAAAACGTCATCAACTCCACGAGACGAAGACAAATGAAAGCTGAAGTTTTCGAATTCGTTTTCCATATCACATATTGACCAACAGTCAAAACAGGTGAAAACAAATAACAAACACCATTAAATGTATGCATATCTGATATCGAACTGTTTTGCTAACATCTTCGTGAATCACAAACGCTGCCAATGACGTGGATGGTATCGACAATTTGTATCGCAATAGAGGCCAAGGCTGTGCCCGGACCGTTTGCGACGGCACAAACACCATCGATGGCAGCATCACATCGTGGGTTTCTCCACGAAAACGCCACTAATAAAAACAAACGAAAAGCCAGCCTGTTGTTGGCTCTTTCAAGACAGTTTTCGATACGGGTCCCAAACTCAACAGCCCAGAGACTTAGACAAATTTGGCTAGCGTTCCCCAAGGATAATCTCTTGTATTTGGCGGTTTATCGACAACCTAGATTAATGCCAAGCTCTAATATTGACGGGAGAAACAAACTGTCTTGCAAAGACAATCGCCGAGCGACATTGGCCTTGGCCTGTTGTGGGGGCCATCTTGACTGATGCCTGTTTCGTTGGTAGGAAACAAGCGCTGATTGTCTTAACTTGATGAAGGATTTTTAAACTGAGACTATGCAATTAACACCGAATGGGGAACGCCCGCCACTCTCGGACAGTAATTAAACAGACGTCATCGATAGTTCTCTGGCCCTTTAACATTAAATACTGACCACTGACCTATCCTAAGAGAAAACAGAATTGACAAAGATGCTACATTAAACAGACGTCATCAACACGTTAATCGTTTAATTAATATTTTCTCAGTTTTTGGTTACGCCTCTTTAGAGAATGCGTTTTTCATTACCAACATAAACATTTTTTTATCAAATTATTTGGATACGATTCTTTGCCAGAACTGCAACATGCATAAGATTGTTATATATTGGTTTATACAATATTGATTTTCAAAACTATTTAATTCAGGGAAATGAAATACAAGTGAAAGTATATATTCCTTCCCGTAGTATTAAAAAATGAATTGAAAATGTAATAAATTGCATTACAAATTTAAGAACTGTATTTAAGGGAATGTGAAAATTAATGCATATTGTAACTTTACACTGTCTCTTACTAGTATATTCGATTTTCCCCTTTTGCTGGAAAATTTCGTATAATACATTTACATAATCGTTTCTCAGGTATGTAATTAAATGAATGAAGGGTACTTGAAAAATCATTAAGCCTAAATGAAACAGTTTTCACGATACGCTGTGTGTGTTTTTCTTTCTCTATTTTTGTCAGTGTAATTGAACCCCATTTGTTGTTCACTAATCCTTATGAAATATATTTTGGGAAATTGATTTGCCTTTCTTGCCGGCACGTTTTGAAGATCTTTTATAAATTCGTTGATCACGTGGTAGACTTCCCACTTCCTTCTGGACAGAACGGTTTCCTTGTTATTGACCTGTATCAGCTGCACTCGAAGCGCTGTGAAAGAATGCGTTAACATTTACATTACGCTGAACGTGAAACTCAAAAATGCCTGTTTGGTTTGTGTTGGTGAATAAAACAAGGACATTGCACAGCGTTCACCCTTTTACTTTCAAGCGTATTTACTTCCGTGCAGTTCCTCCACGTCTTAATGTGTCACGTAACCTACTAAATGTCATCAGCGGTTAAATGTCATGTCTACATCAACGTCACTTAGTGTCGGTATCTGATATCTATACCGATAAGATTAAAGGTGTTTGAGACATTCCATTGACTCTCTAACTATGGCACAAAGACACTGATAAGATTAGAAACAGGTAAGTCAGCTGCCCGTACCCTATGCAGTTAGCAATTACAACCATTCACCTGCCCTACCTTGTTTGAAAGCGAACCTTTAATCTTCTTACTACAAAGTGAATTGGATAACGCTACCCGAGACGCGAGGTCTAAGTAAAGTTCCTAGTGTATGAACTTGCTAAGCTAATAACTATTAACATGAGAGAATTCATAATAGATTTACTCATAATATGGATGATATTATTAATTCTTTCCAGGTGTACGTCACTATTCCACCCGAAGCAATCATTACGGTATTGTGAAGGGCTAAATTAAATATGAAACAATATACGAATAAATGTAAATGTAGATGTATATGATCAAGTGACTTTCCATTTCAACAATCTCACCCAGTTTTCGGTGCAGTTGTGTGCTTTCAGAATTTCAAATCGTTGCGAAAACATTACCGAATACTAAGTAAACATACATAAAAATCTTCAAAACTATTTCAGGCTTTTAGTTGAAATCATTGTTCGGTGTAAGAAGGTTTTACATTGTTTCAGTGTTTACAAAGGAATTCATAGGCTCTTTGTAATGTTTAAACAAGAAACACAAATAATCCTCCTCTGCCGTAATTAGCCTCCACAACAGAGTCAAGGTAAAGCATTGTGGTATCAGGGCGGTAAAGGGAGAGGAGATAACAATAGCTATAATTTGTCAGTTTCATCTCAATTATTGAAGCGACTGGTACTGATTGGATTAGGGTTTATCCCTCTAGCACATTCTGAAATCAGAAATAATCCCGCGAGGAACAACCATCACTATGAGCAGAAACTGCAGTAATTGGTACAACAACCAACGACTTATGCTCGTACATTGTAGAAAAAGAATAAGGCATAATACTGCTCCCTGCAGCACACCATGTATCGGTAAATGAATTAACGGAGGAGTTAATCCCCATTAATTATATATGAGATATTTACAAAACTCGCGATAATTAGTGTAGCGCTTTCGTTTGATCCTCAGTCAGCTGTCGCGTGGAGGAAAAAGCTGTCAAAATTAGACCTTGTCCGACAAAATATGTCTGTGATCGTGCTGCATACTTTGTTACCTGAGATGGGTTGTCTCTCTAGAAAAAATGTCTTGCACGCGGCATATTTACAAATTCTAAAGGTTTATTTCACATGGTTGAGGTGTCAGACGGTGTATCACGCTCGTTGCAGGTGCATATCATTTTTAAAATTATTCATGTTTTAATACTCAAATGGCATAGAAACAAAAAGTAACTATCCTGTTGGGTCACTGGCTATAATTTAAGTACACGTGTACTGACTTTGGTCAGATCATAGACATATCAGATGAACATGTATGAATGCAAACTCATAAAGCGTAAAAAAAGCACGAATGAAGAATTTTGATTATTTCTGTGAAGGATCTCCATTGATAAGTTTGGAACCTAACGTGATTGAGTGAGTTTAGTTTTACGCCACTTTTATCAATATTCCAGCAATATCATGACGAGGGACACCAGAAATGGGCTTACCACATTGTACCAATGTGGGGGATCGAACCCGGGTATTCGGCGTGACGAGAGAACACTCCAAAATAATTGCGAATCACATAAAACTGTGATGCAGTGGGGAATAATGATATTAATGTTTGCTTATGAAAACATACAAAGAAAATAACGTGAGTCATATAAGTGAATACATAAACGATTCCAACTCATAATCAAACTTTTTTGTGACAATGCTAATGAGACATTAGATTGTAAAAATTAGACCTTGTCCGACAAGATATGTCTTTGATCGTACAGTATAGTTTGTTACCTGAGATGGGGGTAATTTCATTTTTGTCTCTCTGGAAGAAATGTCTGGCACTAGACATCTTGACAAATTCTAAAGGTATATTTCACAAGGTTGAGGTGTCAGACGGTGTATCACGCTCGTTGCAGGTGCATATCTTTAATCACGTCAGTTTTATGTGTTAATGATCAAATGGCATGGGAACAAAAAAGTTACTATCCTATTTGCTCACTAGCTTCAATTCAAGTACTGATTTAATCAGATGAGAGGTCAGATGAACATTCATGGAGCACCAGTGATATAGGATTGTACACACTAAAGTAACGGTTACAGTTAAATAAATATCGACAATTAAATAAATATCGACAATTTAAAGAATGGCAACAACATTCCCTCAAATGATGCGGAGACTTAATTTCTATTTAATGGAAGGATTTAGGGACAGGCCATTTTACATTTTTCTGAATGTTTTGAATCGTAACAAATAAGTACTTTTATCTTTCTTGGGACGCCACCCCATCCCATCATTTTACACGCACATGCAGGGACCAACAAATAACACAAATCAATGATCATAACCCAATTAACAGCCTTCGAATATTATTATTATCATCATTATGTTTTACGTTCATCACTGGTTCTTGTAGATTTGATACCAAATATGGAACGTTAAATACTCGCTAGCTTTAAGAAATATATCAGTTGTTATCATGAAATTGCTGTTGGATTATTAATTATCATTTGATTGTTCATTATTACCTTGTGGTTTGTCATGCGATTTTTTTGAATGTTAATTTTGGTTTGTTTATTTTTGTAAATTGTATTGGAGTGACATTGTTATTAGCTTGCAGCTCGTTTGCCAATCCATTCGTTTTTCACAAATAAATATATTTAAACTATTACGTTTTGCGACAACAGTACCCTTATTTAAAAAATTCCAACTGCCTCAAAGAGACAGATATCATCAAGTAAGTTCAACAGGTATCATACACAATCTGAGATAATTGTTGTTACTTAACAAGAGGAATGTGCTAATACTAAATGTATACTTCAGATATTGCAGGTAACAAGCTGGCTTCCTTTACGACTAAGTTTGGAACATAGCGACACCTTGGGGTACATATATATACTCAGCAGCAAAAAAACCCACGTCAGTACGAATTCAAAATTAGATAGGCCCTGTAATCAAATCATTACAGAAATGGATATAATAAGCGATTCAAAAACATTTTTTGTGTACTATACCTTGACACATCAATGAATAACTCAGCACAATTTCAAGACATTACGTGATCGTTTGCAGTCCATTCAGACTCTTGACTTCAGTATCTAGTGTGACCACCACGATAACTGCAGCAGAGCGTCTATGCATGGAGTGCACCAATCGATTGATGAAGGCCATTGGCACATGGAACCACACTCTGAGAAAGGCCTGGCGCAATAAATCGACTGTGTTCGGCCTTTGTATGACATTATTCGGTCTCCTCTGAATTTCATCCCAAAGATGTTCAATTGGGATTAAGCCAGGAATAAGGGCTGGCCACTGCATAATGTTGACACCGTTCTGCTGTAGGAAGTCCCGTGTAGCTCTGGCAGTATGGGCCCAGGCGTTATCATGATGGAAAGTGTTGTTCCGGAGACGTGCGAAATGTGGTATGACGTGGGGTCTGAGAGCTTGGTCGATGTAGCGCACCGCTGTGATGCCGCCTCCTCTCCCTGGACCAAGGTTCTGGAACACCACAGGACCCACTCTCTTGTTCAGGCCTATTTCAGTCCATACCATGATGCTTGCACCTCCCCATGAGTCTCTTTCCATTTGTGTAACCAGACTCATTCGCTGGCCACGTCGTCGCCATATTCTTGCTCTGCCATCTGCAGCTGATACGCAGTACAGACTCTCATCTCTGAACAGTTCTTCATTGCCTGTATCGCCAGTTTTGGTGTTGTAGGGAAAACTGTAGACGTTCACGCCGATGACGAGGGGTGAGGATAGGTCCACGGTAAGGTCTACGGCAATGGAGGTTCCCGCTGTTAAGACGTTGACGTCGGCGTACTGTATCAGTGCTGATTGGTCTTCCGTGTGTTCCCACTGTCTGGCGTGTTGTTCTGGGATGCCTGCATGAAGGGATTCTGTACATACTGTCGCACAACATGGAGGTCTTGTCGTCTTGTGGTCACCCTTGGTCTGCCAGTACGGGGGGATCATTTGTGGTGTTGGTGGACCAGAAAGGTTGCTGTAGCCTGTAGATGGTTCGAACGTTGACCTGGAAGTGATTGGAAACGGCTTGTGCAGTGTGTCCCGCTTCAAGTCTTCCTAGCGCCTGGCTCCCCTGAGCTGTCGTGAGAAGGGACATCCTGCTGACGTTGTGATGTGAATGTTTCAACCAGGTTTCGGGGGGTGCATTTTATAGGGCTGGTCCTTGTGAACAGCACGTGCAGCATGAGTTGCATGAAAAAGATGGAGAACACCGTACCATCTCCGATAACAGGTTGCGTTTTTGAGACCATTTCCTGGGTTCCATTTGGGGTTTGGGAAGGAATGTCTTTGCTCAGGTAAAGTTGGAGATGTTGTCAAAAATATACAATCAAAACATTAAATGCGTTTACAGTTATCCGTTTCTGCGACGGAGCATTCCAAACTGACGTTTCTTTTGCTGCCTAGTATATATTAAATTCTAAAGAAAAAGCGAATAATGATAACTGTGAGGCAGTGGTGAATAAAGAGATTACTGTTTCCACATTAAAACATGCAAAGAAAACAACGTGAGTCATAAAAGTGAACACACACACGATTTCTACTCATAACCAAACTGTTTTTCTGACAATGTCAATAAGACTGACTGACTGAGTTTGGTTT
>VKKT01000549.1:289095-301595 GCA_008038995.1 Haliotis laevigata | reverse complement strand
GAGGCGACTAACGGGATCGGGTGGTCAGGCTCGCTAACTTGGTTGACACATGTCAGCGGTTCTCAATTGCTTACATCGATGCTCATGATGTTGATGACTGGATTGTCTGGTCCAGACTCGATTATTTACAGACTGCCGCCATATAGCTGGAATWTTACTGAGTGCGGCGTAAACTAAACTCACTCACTCAAACAAGAATTACACTGGACACCATTTCGTTGATGCATGAAAGTTAGAAATGAATGAAATACAAGGTCTTTAGGTGTCGATTTCCAAGAAGAAATAAACTTTAATATGGAATCTGTATTTGTACATAATATTTGTTTGTTTGTTGATTAATGACTAGGGCAAGAATATCACATTATATTCGGTTTCTGCTCTCGAACTTTCTCAAACTTACTGGGTCAGATTACATTGGATTATTCCTTCAAAGACAGCTAACTTTGACAAGACAATCAGCATGACTACCTGCTGTGACCAATGCATTGCTGGGAGTTCATTTAACTGTAACCCTCTCTGATGAATAGATATCGATTGATCGCACAGAGATTCTAATTGTGCAGACCCTAGCATTTAGAATTCTGATATATGAAACATAAACACATTTAGTTGCCTTGACAACCATCTCGACAACAGCAAACACAATGAGATAACATTTAGAGTTTGTTCAATGTCTTTAATATATAGAATCGATTGTAATTGTACAAATCTCTTGTCATTATGCTTTGGTATTCAAAGACGTTTTCGAAAGGCCAAAAATATATCTTTTAGTGTACATTAGCAGTGTGTAACATTAATGTCTTGTCAAACCGATGCCACATTGTTTATGAAGTATTGTTTCGTCGTCGTATAGAAATGCATGCGAAACGATCCTGTCTTGCATTTGTATTGATTGTGTGCTCTACACCCAGTTTCCTGGGTATGTGTTTACTATTCTGTTCATGTCAGACTTGTGTGCAGGTGGACGCTTTCAATAATCCAGACAGTGTCGACCATTGTGGCGTTATGGACGTTGTTCGCGTCGTTGCTGTTGCCGTCCTCCTGCAGTGTGCCGAGGGGACACTGATTGAAATAGGTACGTGGATTTTTAGACGTCATACACGTCATACATGTGCGACGTGACAAAAGTTTCACATTAGGTTTCTTTTCTAAGCTTTGTTTAGGTATAGGTGAACCCTCCTACAGTGGACTAGTGTGGAGGGAAAATGTTTAATCTGGCTTAGAGTGAGTGAGTATGGTTTTACGCCGCTTTTAGCCATATTCTAGCAATATCACGGCGCGGGAAACCGGAAATGGACTTCACATATTGCACGAAACCCAGGTCTTCAGCGTGACGAGCGAACGCTTTAACCGTTAGGCTACCCCATCGGTCTGTTATCTGGTTTAGACAGTTGTACAAGTAATTAACTCTCTCAGTGAGTAAGTGGGTTCACATGTAAAGTAACATTGCCAGTGTTTCAGTCATATCGTGACTATGAAAACCTTAGTCTATTAATAAAAACAATTTTAAACGATAAATAAATCTCTCCAGAGCGAAGACAACACCATTTCCAAACGTATGTCTGAGATTTACATATATTTTATAAACTGAAAGGTTCTTGTTCAGGATATTTTTTGTAAATATTTGGGTTTTTTTCAAATAATTGATGACAAAATCTTTATTGCACGATCGCTTACTTTTCGGGACAGCATATTTTGATTAAGGGAACAAACATTATGTGTTCAGAAGTGAAGATATAAGGTAGTCAATGCATGGAAAGTTCGAATTTGCCGCTTCTGCGATGGTACCTGTTTGCTCCTATTCTAGCGCTCAGCAATGAAGGGACAAAACGAGCACTGGGTCCAATACCACAAAGCGTTCGTACCACTACGACATTCGTAAGCCTATGATGAACTATATAGTTACGATAGGTTGTAACGTTACGAATGCTTTGTGGATCGAAACACTGGTTTGCATGGAGGCAGTTCACGGTGTCCACTTTACGTACATTCTACGTAGCATCCAAGGCATGAGATGATATATCATGTCTTATGTTTCCCAATGAAATGTGAAATTAATATTAACAAACATATACCACACGTAAGTTAAAACTTTAAATGTCATTTTGAAGGCAATTATACAAGTTTAGAAATTATATGCTGGGTGAATAATTATCATTGGAACAAATGTGGGAAGCTTTTAATCAAGACTGTTATAACTTTTGACTTTGCAGGAGTAGTGTCGAAAAATGCTGACGCCATACAAGTCATCACCAGTAATGTTACAGGTCACGTTGGACGCATACACTGGTTCCGGAAAAGACATGGGTCTATTTTCCAAAAAACAGCGCAAGGTAAGTAGATTCCCAACACTGATACAATGTGTGAAGATTCTGACAATGACAATACTTTATTACCCCTAGGGGATTTCTTTTTACATTTGAAAGTGATCACATAATTAAATATTAAAAATGACATAAAGTTTAAGAAACCACAAAGCAACACAATAGACAGACCAAGTTAACTGTCATTTTAAAGGCGAATACTTGCTGGAATAAAAGAATTTTGAATTTTGAATCGGCACTTGGTATCGGCGGTCTGAAGGTAAAAAAATCATATTCAGAATATAAAACGTGGCTGGAATCAAATAGAATTCTCTCAGCGAAGTTAAGAAGACGGGAATTAAAAAAAGAGGATAAATCCGAAACAGACACTCCAGAGATTTTACTTGCAATTAAAATGATTTTGTTGAGATAAGATTTGCTTTTGATATTCAGGAGAATACTAACGAAAGCAAAACTTTTCCGAGTAAAGACATTCTTAAAGTCATGAACGAAAAGTTCAATAATAAATAAATAAATACGCAAAAACGTACTCGTATTTCCGCCTATTACGGAAACACCCGACAGTTAATAAGCAGAGGGGGTATCACGTGACATGACGTCATATGTGCCTGTTGCTGATGGCTTTTTCTTTGATTTTACCTTACAACTAAACAGTGTCTGTGGATTCTGAAGCAATAAAAGATGTTCCTGATGTCATTTCTGAAATTGAAGTTGGACCGTATCAATACGATCCGATTTTACATCTTGCAAGACAATTTTCCGGTGAAGATAAGGAAGAATCAAACGAAACGGAGGCACCGCTTGATGTCAAAATAATTTTAAAAATAGACCATATAAGTTATCAGGAAAAATGTGATACAGTCCAACCAGCACTCCCACCCCTATTGAAAAAATGACCAGTCCCTAAGAAAATATGTTTTTGAAAACAATGAATGTAACAAGTACAAGTACTTCATGATTTGCCGTTGTATTTGGCAGTGTTTCGGGTAGACTGCAGCATTTAGAGCTACAAACCGGAACGAACGTTATATAGCGAAACATTTTCAAGCTTATGTGAAATCTCTTACTGATTTTGATAATATATATCCCATGGGTACAGTCGAACTGCCGCAGCTACAAAATGCCCCTGCAGATTTGGTCATTGATCCTAATTTGGTCAAATGTATTTTAAATGATTAAATATATACCATAAATGCATAGTGTTTGTCAACTTTGATATTATGTTCTTCATGTAAAGGTTATAGGAAGTAACATTTTTGAGAAATGTTCCATTGGCAATCACATATTTATATATATAACGTATATATGAAGAACATGATATCAAAGTTGACAAACACTATGCATTTATGGCCTATATTTAAACATTTTAAATAAATTGGGGCATTTGGACTACCACCCTGGGGCAATTTGACCAAATTTACTGGGGCATTTTGTAGCTGGGGCAATTCGACTGGCACCCTATTTCATCACAATTGGACTTGATAAATTTATGTTAAAAATACCGCTGACAGTAAGTTGTAACATGGAATGATGGAGTATAAATGAATCTCGTATGTACTGCTTCCTTCTTCATCCTAGCTTTTGGATTTTCATACCCCATGTGTGCATGTCTCTTTCATATGCGCCCGACTCAATCGGAACATTTCTCCTGCCTAATTCTGTCTTTTTACTTGGAAAACGGAAGAAATGGTGTCTCTTTCCATTGTTCGATGATGCCGAGCATCCCCAGGCAACGCAATACACCATCATACCACTTACAGAAACAACACGATTTGTATTACTGTAGCGCTTGGTCTTTGTCAATGTGGCGGACTCTAGTCACATATGACGTCACGAGCGGAAAGGTCACGTGAGTTCCAGCGGAAAATGCATAATGGCCGAAGCTCGGATAACAGAAACTGTTTTCGCGATTAAAACATAAATAACCATGTTTGAAATTATTGGAGTACATGTTTCTGATGACTTTAAATTTCATCCAGCAAATTATTGCAGTTGTCTAGTATTCTCCTTTAAGAGTGCCATACCAGCAGTGAATTGAAAAGGTTAAATACTTTCAACAAAACAACGATAAAGCAACAGCATCACCTTTTTGCTTATGTTAAAAGATCTCAGTTTGTGCATAAAATCTTTGCTGGTATTTCTTAAAAATAGAATCAGTGTTTGGATCCCACTGTAGGATTGTACCTGATGCTGAAAGCTAAAAAAATACTGTACATCCAGCTCACTCCTCGAAACTAACCATCCAAACATATAGCATCCACGTAAAAGACAATGTTCAAAAACTCTCATAACTTTCATATCTTAAATAAAAAAATCTAGAGAATAAGTCATATGACGGTATTGGGATAATCCTGACATACACTGAGATGGACGGCATTTTCTAGTGTAATTGCAATTTTGCAATTACTCGGATCATGTTTACGGAGTAGAGCGCCTTTGTGTACATTTAGACGCCCCAAACAGAAGTCGTCATAAAGGTGATGTTTGCAGATTTTCATCCTGGACTAAGTGGATGGAACGTGCAACCATTTAATCCTCAAAGGGTATTTATTTAATAGTTTTGATCAATGGGTCATTTCTAATATTGCCGAACATAGTACTGTGCACATATTTAAGTAACGATTACAAACTACAAATCGATGATGTTTCCATGGTCCATTACCATTATCCGTTATAAACATGTAATGTAAATTTGTCGTCTAGTTAAAATATACAATGAGATGGTGGCTTGAAATGTACTTTTCATGAAATGTAAGAACCCACATGTTTCGCGATTCCGCTTATCATATTATCTGTTTAATCTCTGTATTTTCATTTTGAAAGTTTCAAGTATTCGGAAGGACAACTTGGACTTCATCATCATTGCACCAGACCCAGTCAGAAGAACGTCGATGGAAGTCATCTGTCCAGGAGGAGTTAATGAGGAGTTGAGCCTTGATTTCCACAGATGCAACCTCTCATGGTGTAGGGTGTATCTTCCTGACCAGCTCCACTACACCAGCCACATCATCAACACGTTGCAGTGGACATCGACGACGATATTCAGCGACAGGAAGCATTGTGAGTGTGATATTTCAGATGGAATGAGCGTTGTGTATAAGTACTTCCGTTTTCAAGGAAGGGAAGCTTAGTGTTAAAGGAAAGCTTACAGTAACTGTTAAAAATACAATGAGGCTTGATTTGATCTTGATCGACCCATGCTTGGCGTAAAAGACGACTAACGGGATCAGTTGGTCAGGCTCGCTGACTTGGTTGACACACGCCATCATATCCAAAATGCGTTGATCGATGCTCATGCTGTTGATCACTTGAATGTCCTCACTGGAATGTCTCGTCCAGACTCTATTATTTACAGACTGTCGCCATATAGCTGGAGTATTGCTGAGTGCGACGTTATACAACAAACAAAAAACCTCTGTGAGGGAGCAAACATTTCTGTTTCCCAAGTTTTGAGTGACAATATAATATATGGAATATTTAAATACATCCAAATATAACACAGTATTAAAGACTATTGGCTTCAAGACTAAGGCAGGTTATTATCCACCCAACAATGTGATTTAATACAATGTCTTCCTTTATCAAACCCCTCAATGAAAATCAAACGGCTGTTCCTTAACTGATGCAACATTTACATTTTCGTGAAAGTACTTTTTCTTCAATCTAGTTGTTAATTCAAGATTTGCACTATTCAGGGTTTGATTCGCACAGACTCGCAAATGAATTATTGCGACTTGGTGTCGACTCAGAACTTGTCTTCGTGAAGAAAGACGGCAGTAACCTGATGTTCTTGGAACAAATCATGCAAACCATTGGAATGGATAGAACCAAACAGAGGCTCAGGTTCGTTCTGGTGTGTTCCTTACCACATGCCAAGCAAATACTTAGAGAGGTAAGTTAAGTTTTCATTTCAATGTTCCTCAACGAGAGTAACGATGCTGTATGACGTTGTATACTACTAAAACAATTCGGGGATACTCAATAAAAGTACTATTGAATATTTATACCTTTAATGAGGTAAATAGTTTGATAGTGTGTGAAAGAAATTCCAGCCACAAATGTACGATGTTGTTACAATCTCTCTTATTTAGGCTCATCCGTATGACTAAATAATATCTTTGCTTAGTTGCGATCGAAAACATCGAGTCAAAAAATCTTTATCTATTGTATGAAATACATCAATACATGTCTCATCATCATTTGATGATGAGACATAAAGCATCAACATACCACAATTTATAACTGATTTTCACTGTCGCTACCTTTTGTGATCATCAACAAGATTTCCTTGGCCTTTAAATGGGGGACTACGTCAAGAAAATTGGATGAAACCTCCACGTGATGCGTTTCTGACTCAAACCAGACAATACCACGTCACACCACAAGAGATGCTTCCATGATATATAAATATCAACATGAATATATATTGACCATGCTGTCTTATTTAGGCTGAAGAATGGGACAAGACCTTTGGGCAGGGTTCCTTACTCCGGCACTTCTCTCAGTGGCTGTTGCTTCTGCCTGGATCGTCCCTGGGAGTCATAGAGGACATGGACCTCAAGCTGGATCATCTCGCCGTCATGAGCAGGACATACATGGATTTTGACTCCATACAACTGTCTCAGGTTAGCAGGTTCTCGTTCAAAAGAACGTTTCAAATAATTGATCGGCACAACCAGCTTGCATAATTACGTGACTCAGCAATTGGGCAGTTAACTTCAACAGTCAAAGCACTTCTTCTGAATCTGAGAACATAGGATTAATCGTTCAGCTGTGGTAGTTCTCAGCATCAATACTATATTTTTGGGGAATGTTTGATAAACAACTCCTTTTCAAAAATACCTACTGACAATATTACCTTTCATAGCAGTGAAGCAAAATATAAAAGAAATTGCTAATATGTCTATTCCATAGTGTATTCTTCGCCTTAGATTTAGTTTATGAAAGTTGGCCCACATTGCAACAGTTACATGTGCAACCAATGTTTAGGCCTCTCTTAATATTTCAGTGGGTACTTGGCGCAATGGAGGAGGTCCTGTCACTGAAGCAAACATACAACAGATCGGATACCAGGGACACCTTTCTGCAAGTAATGTATACAGGCGTCGAGCAAGATGGAGGTTGAAGTGTGCTTAGCGATGACCATCCAGTTCGGTTCCCCTCTCATACACACGCATAAAGCAGGCTACGTTGGTGGTTTTACTGATCATCTATTTCAAGTTAATGAATGATAAGGTTTACAAACCCTTTGAACCGTTTACGATGAATAATTTCATACAACACCCTGAAACAAGAAGCCACAGTGTTCTGTTCCTATTTGGTTCCTGTTTTTTAACTCCACCACTCCACCATGTCCTGAATACACATACCACATTTGGTGTCTCTATCTGTAACCGTTACTGACAAAATCTGTTCCCATTGGGGATAACGTGCACTAAGTCAAGAAACGCATGACAAGGACCATAACTTTAAAGAATCGTAACACGTTTCCGTTTTTGAACTCCATCAAGGCATTTGTGTCCTGAAAATACTACCACATTTGGTCCATCTACAATGTTTTTTGAGAAAATATGTCTCCATTGGGGATACCGTGCACTACGTCAAGAAACGTACGACAAGGGCCGTAACTCTGTAACAAATTGTAACACGGTTTCCGTTTTCGAACTCCATCAAGGCATTTATGTGCTAAAAACACATACCAAATTTGGTTTCCCTATCTATAACGGCTTTTGAGAAAATCTGTCCCCATCATCTCCGACGGACCCAGAATTACTCATGGCTTGTCACAGAGTGACAAAACATCTCTCTTGTCACCAGATTTTCAGGAGTGAGCACACCGTGAACACATTGATACACACATTGCTTTGGAAGTCTCATGACCGGAAGTTGTCCAGAGTTCACCGCTCGTGGTACGATACATCCCTCAATGATGTGTTCCCCAATCTGAAACTAGGATTAAACCAAAGAGAGCTACGAGCTGCAGCTCTTGAGGTATGTCGTTGGTGATATATACTCTACTTGTCATAAAAAAGAATTATGCCTTTGCAATGCAATCTACTATTCAGACAAATTGATGTACCATATGGCATGTACTGTACCTGGTTGGCTGTTTTCTTTTCCTAGGCTCCACAGCTACAACAGGTAACGTAAATGAGATAATCTGGACCTGCATCCAAATGCTGCGTCACGTAATTATGCTAGCTGGGTACTAGCACCCATATTTGAAACGTGCTTTGGTTTGAATATAATTAAACAGAATTGGCTAATGTCTTTACGGCTGGCGAATGAATGATATGTATCAAATCATAAATTGTCATTTTGTTTCCATTCGCTTTCTCATTTTTCTCGATGCCGAGCTTCGGAAAGAAAGTTATAGAAACATAAGTTTTATTGATGGAGATTTTAATTCCCTTCAGTGGCTCATAATACAGTATAAGGTTGCGGTAACCCAACGTTGTATTCAGTTATCGTTTTGCCATCACTGATTAGTATTGTTTGTTTCAGTTTCTTCCGTTTGTAAAGAGAAATGAAAGAAACGGAAGGATTATCTTCACACACGCGAGCATTGATCTTGTGGACCACCTGAAAAGTGTTTTAAATTTTACGTATGTTTCATCTTATTCTCCTCCTTTCTAACCACAGAGAAATTATTTACAATCTCATATATTGTCGGGAAAAGAAATTTGTTGTTGTCTGTCGCATTAAACTGGTTAAAAGCTTCAACGATGATTTTGCAAGGTTATGTAATCAGGTGGACCTCAGATATTTCATCCTCTGTTATCCAGGAATTATACAATCCTTTTGGGTTCTGGGTATTTATAATAATTATAGAACGTGAGTGCAAAAGAATAACCAGTTTTAAATATTCTCAGAACAAAATCCGTTTGATGTAAATGGAAAATAAGATGTGAAAAGTATATAAATGGATCACTGACAATCAGTGATGACACCAGTAGTTTGCGAAAAGAATGGAAACATTAATCGCATTCCAGATCAGCGATACTGCCGCATGTACAAAATCGAGGGCGTTCGCTCGTCATGCCGAAAATCCGGGTTCGATTCCCCACATGGGCACAATGTGTGAAGCCCATTTCGGGTGTCCCCCGCCGTGATATTGCTGGAATACTGCTAAAAGCGGCGTAAAACTAAACTCACTCACTCACTCACAAAATCGAGGATTGGTGTGCCACAATAGGTTTGACTATGCTGATCTCATGATGTGAATCATTCTTTGCTTTATCGACATATGGTCAACATTATGTCTTGCCCAGAAACAGTTAAGCGCCATCATGATGATATATATCCAACATTCCCGGAAACAACATTCCCTGAAACCTGAAACTATACCACTAGGATCTATTTATTCTCAGGTATTCCTTCGCTGAGCCGGAAGACGGAGAATGGGGACTTCCGGTTTGCGGGGACCTCACCAATTTCTCAGGGGTTATGGGCATGCTTCAGAGAGGGGTATACAATTACATCTAATAAAGCAATGGATATCTCTTTGATAAACCGTAATGCTCCATACTGCAGTTGATACCCATGGCCAGTTGCTAAAGCTGAGGCCAATTTGTCGATGACCATCAAATGGTGTGGCATTATGTGCAATATGAAATTCTGCATCCGGGTCATCATAAGTCAGTGACAGAACTGGTTGGTTGTAAGGTACAAAACTGTTCAAATCGTTTTCATAACAGGTTTAACTCTTCAGCATCAGCCGACCGTAAGCTCTTCAAAGCAGCGTATCGTCACGTTTTATCTGAGATCACCTTGGTTGAATACCTGCTGATGCCTGAGGATTACCTGATTAGGTGTACACAGGCTAAACATTTTCACTATGCTGTTACTAATTTAACGCTGAAACAAAAGGCATGAGCCGACATCCTTGTAGAACGAGTGGACTTGGTGTTACACAACTTAAATTATTTTAGTCAAATCAGCTCCTAGTGGCAGCCCGGGTTTTACATGGTAACCACTTTCGGGAAAATCGTAGTTGCGCTGCTGACATACCAAGAAACAAATGTAATCAGAGCGAATGTTAAAACTCCTAAAATATGAAGGACGCCCTAGATCGTCCTTGTTTAAGCATATTCAGGGACATTTGACATTGGCATAGCTGGGAAGCTGTTCAACATAAGATAGATACAAGTGAGTAATGTTATACGCCGCTTCAGGAATATTCACGAAATTTCACAGCAGAGGACGTTGCACTTTGGTGGGAATGGAGCTAATATGTTAACTATTACACAACCCCACCGATCCCAGGTAAAGTCCATACCAATTGTGATAGACAACAAAAATATACTATTCTCAACAACAGTGTTCATGTCACACTGAGGGTAACATTTATGTGAACACTGGTTAGCGATTTTGTCTATAGGTAACACATGTCGGATGTGTTGTGTAAATTCAGATTTTATCAGTTTTTGGCTAGCAGCTAGCGTTGACTTTTTTCTACGATTATCTCCCCTGCTTGACTCTGTCTGTGTGTCTCGTGAGCACATGTTAGCGAGAAATCAGGTGTGCCAGTTCTTCCGGGAGACTATTGTTTCAAATGCTTGGATGACAACATCGTTTTTACATTGTTGTGAGTACATTGACATGTTGTTTATGTCTTTTTACAGGAAGCAGGCATAATTGCGGCTCCAATGGGCTACTCGCGTGAACGGGATCACGTCGCCGACTTTCTTCCATCTGTCCATGAGTCGTATAACGGGTTGCTTTTTAGAGATACTCGTGGTATTTCCAAGCTGTCAACTGCCCTGACTGATCCATTCCGGTGGCAGGTGTATGCTGTGGGAGGGGCGACTCTACTGGGTGTTTTTCTGCTGTACTTCGCTATAGAATGGAATAATCCATTCTACCAAGAAGCAACGTCTGTAGCGAAACGGTTGAAGCCAGCAAGTGTATTTGATACAATGATGTATCTTGTAGGCTCCACAATTCATCAGGGTAGGTTTGGGGTCAGGTTGTCGTATGGAAGGTTATAAAGTGGGTGAATTGGCAGTAAAATTCTCAGCGACATTGGTCGTGGTTGTGCTAAATGCCAACGCTGTGCTGGAACATGTGAAGACATCAATCTTTGTAACAAACTTTATGTCTGTGTCAATTGGTCTGGTTGCCATCCACCTTCATCCGAGGGATGCCGTACCTGGAAGTTACAATCCAAAATAGTGCAATGGAAGCATGAACAAAACATTACTTTCTTAGATTTTAGGTGATAGAGTTTCTACAGTTAATTTTTTAAAACTATTTGATTTGTATTAACCATCAAGGATTTGGGCTATGCTTTGAAGCCTTAGACCACCACTGATTCATAGCTTGTATGAGGAGGTTGATGAGTCATCCTTAAAACTACTTCGTCTTAAATCCAACCCTGCATATAACCCTTGTGTAGTGTTTGTTTGATATTAACGCCGCACTCAGAAATCTTCCAGCAATAGGGCGGCGGTTAGAAAAATAATCGAGTCTAAACCATACAATCCAGTGATCGACAGCATGAACATCGATATACACAATTGGGATACGATGAGCTGTGTCAACTAAGTCAGTGGGCCTGACGACAAGCACGACCAATTTTTAACCCAATGTAACTGTAATATACTATCCCAATAAAGAAACACATAGGCGTTTTGTATTTTTAAAAATCTATTATTTACCTATTGTGTTCAAATAGTCGTCAAAATATGTAACAAAAGTGTTGATAACATGATTTTACACACTTGCACTAGTGAAAAGTCGACTTTACCTGAACATGTTGATTTTGATTTCTTACAAGAATTAAAAAGGCATCGCCACAACGCAACAGAAATCACCTTCCAGAAGTTGTTCAGCAAAGAGCATGCACTGTGTGGCTATAACAATCCAGATTACTTTCGGAAATCAGCATCCGTTTTGAAAGAGTTACAAGGGCAAAACCCTACGCCAAGTCTTGACGCAGCGACACGGAACATCGCCATTGAAAGAATGCACGCTGGCGATTACCAATTTTCTGTTGCCAGGCGTCTGAATGTTAGTCTGAGCACGATATCACTGCTTGCAGCTCCTTACAACCAAACAGGTATAACAAATGACCGTCCCCGTACAGGCAGACCTCGAATCGCCACTGCAGCCAAAGATCGGTACATCCGGGTACTACATTTGCGTGATCCTACTGCCACGGGTGAGAGCACAGCA
>VKKT01000549.1:273943-286779 GCA_008038995.1 Haliotis laevigata | reverse complement strand
TGTTGCGAGTCTAACTGGTCTGGCGTGCTGTTTCCGTCGCTCCGTTGAACGGATTTTGTAGATGGTTGCCCACAATCTGTCGGTCTTGACGTTGTGATGTTACTGCAGGTCGGTCTGAGATGCTGTTGGCTATCCTCCGCGCAGTCTGGCCAACTTGCAATCGCCTCAAAGCTTGGTTCCTCTGTCGTGGTATGGCGATAGTGTCAACACAAGAATAATTTCAGGCGAGTTTGGGACTCGCTTTCATTGGTAGGGTTGTCACGATATGCAAGTGCATTTTCATTTTCACGAATGTCATATGGAATCTTTTAAGGTGCGTTTGGTCGATATTCTTTTCCATCAGAAAACACCCTGAGGTTGGTAATAACTTCCAATTTGGATTGAAAAACACGTTAACAAAACGGTACAATCATAAGAAAAACTCCACCTTGTAAGAACACAATTTTGCATTTGGTTTTGAAAAGTGACGTTTATTTTGCGGTTCAGTATATGTCGACACAGTACAGTAAAACAACTATAATATCTCCGATATGGATTTAAAACTAGCAATTCTTTCTGATACCAGAATCACCAGGGTGCAGGAAATCGGCTTGATGAAGTACTGGCTGAGGAAATCCAAACCAAAGCAGAATGATAGTGCATGTCCTACTATTGAGAAGGGCGCCAAACCTGTAGGCCTAGAGAAGTTGGCGGTGGCGCTGCTTGCCCTCGGGACTGGGGCACTGTGTTCAGGTTTGTGCCTTCTTGTTGAGCTGGTCGTCAAGGCATCAACGTAACTCCGTTGTGACAAAGAGTGTCCAAAACGAAGGACAATAGGCGCCTTGGTATGGGAAAGACTTATCTCTACGGTTTCATCGCATTCTGACCTTTACCACAAGATCTAATCAATGTTCGGGTGTGTGTCTTCTCGTTGAGCTGTGAGACGAAGAGGTTCCAAAAACCAAGGACCTGTCTGAGCACCGGCCACAAGAAGCATTAAGCCTTACGGTTTCATTTCGTTCTGATTCACACAGCAAGACCTAATCAGTATGAATGGTTGACATGAATTACATTGCCTGTGATATAGATCTGCATTCAGTTGTGATGTTTAAGTGCTATTAATGACGACGTTAGTGCAAGTGATATGATATAAGGAGAGATGATATATACGAGAAAGGGTTGATAATGAAATTATATGTTTAAAATTTCGCCATGCAGATGGACAACGAAAGACCACATAACATTGCGAAATGTGCTTCTGTTTACATTTAGAATGCAGAATTGTTAACCCTGTTGTTTTTTTCGGCAGTCGAAACATATGTTAAAAAACATAGTTTTCTTATTAAAATTTAGTAATCCGTATTCATCAGTCATTAAGTTTCAAACAACATGATATCACCCTGTCACCTGTATGCAAGGACATGAGATGTACTGGGGAACATATCACTAATATTGTTCATGGCGACGTGTGTGCACTAACCTAATCCTGGTTTGATAGTGTTAGCCAACTGAGATACCATGCCACAGTTTACCTCGGATACCCAAAGCAAATAGAGCTTGCATAATCCAGCATTCCATTTTTTCCAAATAAAAAGAATAAAAGAAATAAACTGAAACCGATGCAATCTGAAGAGAATCGTTTACCATATACAGAAAATATGATAAACTTTTAGCACTAATTCGACTTATTAAACTGCTACAAGACAATTCACAAAGTCTGTCTAGCACATGGATGTATTCTGATGTGTTCTGATACAGTCGGGAGCAATAGTGAAGGTAGTTTCTAGATCTGGGCCTCCTTTCACAAAGCACTAAGGTGATCGTAAGTCACTWAGGTAACCTTAGTGCAATGTTAAAGAATGGGAGTTAAGGTTAACCTTAGTAAAGGTTGCTTCGTGAAAGGAGCCCCTGGTCAATGATTTGAATGTCTGGTTTCTTTACATGTCGCACTCCAATGGTCGGAGTACAGTTTTGCCGTGTCAAGTAGTAAAACCTTATTTAGTGAGTTGCAGATGGTTCCGGAAGAGCATGACATACTTTCCCTTTTTGCGAACATCTGGCACCGTCATATGTTCTCAGGAATAACTTTCAAGACCTTTTTTAATCTATTTCGCTGGTTTATCAGTACTGGTTGTTCTCTGTCTTTGGCATTCTATATTTATAAAGGTGACCATTTTACTCATTCCTTACAATTGTTTTACGATTTGAGGCGCAAAGGCAAACCCAGAAATCTTCACATACATGTAAACAATCACATAAGATGAATGAACAATCAGCAAGTTATGTTTACACACCCACTATTATGTTTTCTATCACCAAAGGCAACTCTGATTCTAAATAACAAGTCAGTGTATAAACAATTGTCCATACATCATGAGTGGGACACGTGCTCACTTCCTGAATCGCTAAAACAGCTTTCTCAAGAACTTGAGATTTGAAGTTGCGTTGAGTGAGTGAGTGAGTTAATATTTAACGTCACATCGGCAATATAAAAAAAGAAGTTGCGTTGAAGTGTGAGAGTAAATAACATTGAAGTTGATGCATATCTCTTCCATCTTGCATTGTAGCTACCTTAGCACCATACAATGTCACAAAGAAAGGTGACTGCAAAGTTCTTATTTCAAGAGTGCCCGCAAAGTTGCTGTGCAAAGAAGCATCTCTCATAATTGTCTCAGATATATATTCAACTCCAAACGAAACGCGAAGATCTGTGATCTGTTACATCATTTTACTGAAGTGATATACAATTACAAAAAGAATTGCATTTTTATTCGTCAAAATTTCATTTCTTTCACATGATTACAATTCCAAACGCGAATTGCAACTACGCAAGAACCTTGCGAACTTCTCCTGAAAATGCCACTTGACCACTTTCTAATTCCCAGAAGATTTTAAAAGGTTTCTTTTTTTTGGCCATGATACACCATATTTCCACCAGTTGTAATTGGATATTGACGATGTTAGATTATAAAAGCTGAATATTTATGACGACTTCTTATCATGAGAAACACGACGATTCGGAGTATATTCTTACTCCCTCACCAGGTGAGTATACTCCGAAACGTCATGCTCCATATAACAAGGAAGTTGACGTCCATACATTTTCACCTTCAAGCGTATCACTTCTAAATCCCGTTCAAAGGCTAGATATTAGTTCAATTCCCACTGAACGCGATCACTGGTTTAAGAGTATGAATGCACCGAAACCAAGTATATGCAAATTCCTTTCTTATTAAGACAAATCCTGTGTTTAATAAGTACCGAAGAGAAAAGGTGAACATGTACACGACCAGACTTAAAGCTGACTTCTAAAGTGTATTCACATCGGATACTGCTCACCAGTTATTAGGAATCAAAGATATTGAACAGCAAACCATTTTTGACAGGGATGTCAAAGCAGTTATTGTGAGCCATGATCATGATCGTTTTGAATATTTTAATACTACACATACATTATCTGAAGGCATTACAGATGGGGGAATCACGGTAAAGTTTACTGGGTATCCCACAAGACTAATATTAAGACAAATATTATTCCAAACCCGAAAATATATGACCAGTGATATCATTTTACTGGAGTCGTGTATAATTATCAAAAATAAATTGTACATGAAGATTCCCATTTCTTTCACATAATAACAATTCAAAACGCGAATAACTAATTTTAAAAAGTTTTTTTTCCACCAGGTGGACATGAATGTTGACGATGTTAGTCCCTAAACGGTGAAAATTTATTGATGTCAACTTTTTATGAGAAATACGACGATTCGGAGTATATTCTTACTCCGGTATCAGGTGAATATACTCCGAACCGTCGTGTTCGACATAACAATGAATTTGCAATCAATAAATGTTCACCTTTTGTGTATCACTTCTAAATGCCGCTTATGGGTTCCCCAAGATTGTAGCGATATGAAACGTTTAATCCATTCATTAAAACTAATGGTGCAAGGATAATGAATTCAAATATAACTAACTCTTCTCTAATGCATGTGTCTTTCCTCTCATACATAAATCGCTGCTTGTACCTGTTAAATATGTCTTTTAGCCTGTGAAAGGGATCTTGCTGCTGAGCTCATACAATGGATGTACAGAAAGTACGGTTTAATACAACTGTAGACAGTTAATTTAGTTAATGTACAAAATATAACCCTTCTTAACCAGAAAACGTATATCAGTTTTTGTTAGTTTGTCCAGTTAACAAACAAAAACAACAACAAAACACACACACGACCCCCCCAAAAAAACCCAAACAAAACAAAACAACAACAACAAACAAAAACAAAAGAAAAACAAAAGAAAAACAAAACAAGAACAACACAAAACAAACAAACAAACAAACAAACAAAACAACAAAAACCAACAGAAAACCTTAGAGAAAAGAGCATCCCAAATAATCATTAGATGCAACCATCCAGATCAGATGTCAAGTTTTTAAATTTTCCCTCTGCCAGCATTGAAGACATCATTAAAATGTATCATACAAAAAAATTAATTCTTAGCGTAAATTAGGGATTAATATAATAAGATCAATCTTTAGTACACGCGCAACTTTAGGATATATTAGCAATGTGAACGAACTTTGAGCCATGCGGACCTAATTCATAATCACCTTGCACTTCCTTATATAATCGGATCTAAAACACTAGCTAATGGTTTTGTAGTTTGATATCAATATTGACACAAACACACCATGAGCCATCTATCACGGGAAAACAGACTGAGAGCAATTGGTCCGATTGAAGCTTGGATGGAGCATACAGCGAGTTGCCAGACAACTATTTCACAATTTGCAGGCTTGAGGAACGTGATGAGTCATTAAACAGCGCAGGTAATAGTCCAAGGGAAACTGATGATCGACAGGATCGGTACACGCTGATGTCACATGTACGCAATAGATTCCTTCGTGAAACCAAAACAGCTGGAATGCATCATCGGACTGAAAACAGACCGGCTGGAAGTCAGATGCGACAGATTTGTTCTGAAACCAAAACATGAGTGATGAGACTTAAAGTAGACCAGCAAGCAGTCAGACAGTAGGATACGGCAGATTCCTTCGTGAACCAAAACCTCAATGATGAGACTTAAAATAGACCAGCTAGCAGTCAGTAGGATGAGAGATGCCAGTTACTATTAACATCGACCGTGCGATTGTCAGCTTTGAATTCAACGCCATTTCGGCACACATCAGATATGTCATGTGCAATGACATCGGAACTTGGAGAATCCTTACTGGAGAGGAGTATCAAATATGTCTCTGACCATTTCTTGTAGCAAATTTACGAATGATTTTTGAGTACCTGCGTGGGCACGATAAGGCTTGTTGTTTGAGGTGGCAGAGTTACATACCTTGAACCTGTAAAAAATCTCTGATATGTTGGAAACTCGGCTAAACCTTGTTGTGTGGTTAGGATTGTTTTCACTATAACCTTTCTCATGAGTTGCAGTTGACCCCGTGACAAAGCAGGCACAAATAGTCAACTCTCTGTCTTGCTTTGCAGATATGAATGCGATTGAAAGTTCAAATCTGAAAGCAAAGGTTATCCTCAAAATCAACACTTACAGCTCGATTATGGATTCAGTTCTCAGCCACACAAGATCGATTAGTATAGCTAACAGGCATAGGCGGATCCAGAGGGGGATGCAGGGGTGCGCACCCCCATTTTGTCCTGAAAGTTTATTACAAGGCCATTGAAACTCTCGTGAAATTGAAGTGTGCACCCCCCAACCCCCCATCCCCCTTTCTCAAAAAGCTGTATCCGCCCTTGAACAGGCCACGTTGAAACACGCAGTAGGAGGTTTACAGTCACAGAATGAGAAAAGACGTAACAGACTTTATATAGTCAGTGCACATACACTTTTCCAGAATTCTCCACAGCTCGACTGTCTTTAGAGAGGAGCAAACTTTACACGTACACGTTAAATTTTCTTATTATGCATATATGCATTTCTAATTTCCCAGAACCGTGCGATCCGGGTTAGAATTGCTCTTCAGTAACCCATGCTTGACGTAAGAGGCGACTAACGGGATCGGGTGGTCAGGCTCGCTCACTTGTTTGGCACATGTCATCGTATCCGAATTACGTAGAACGATGCTCATGCTGTTGATGACTGGATTGTCGATTATTTACATACCGCCGCCATATAGCTGGAATATTGCCGAGTGCTGCGTTAAGCGGCAAAACCAACCAAACATTTCATAAATTTGAGTGACACAATTTGTGTCCGATCCAATTCCTCGACTGACCTGTTCCGTATGCCCCAAGGTTGTTGAGGTGATCATTTGATTTGCCTTTGCGTGTGTTTGTGACGGATGCTCATCTGTTTGCCTGGCACCTATCAATATCATCGCTGTTTGACATTGACTCATAAACACACATTACTGTTGGATCCTACAATGGATGTTGTTTCATGATAATGGTAAGTATTTTGTAACGTATATTGGTTTAATTGAATAAGAATAAATCAAACAACCACGTGATGTTTGTTTTGCATCTCGCCCCTTCTTTTTGAGTGTAGACTTATGAAGTAAGTGCTAATCAATATAATATAATAACTGTACTGATATGTTTTCTGTTATTACAAGCCTTTGTTGAAGAACCTTCAAATCTGATCACTGAATCATCTACATGTGTACATGTGTACGTCGATGCTGGGATACATATGTGAATACTGAAGTTTACACGGGGCTGGACATGAAATTTCCAATGAGTATCTCCTATCTTTAACACGTCTTACTTTTTAAATGTGAAACATGCTGAGTTGCTATGACAACCAGCTCGATACACAAAGCATGTTCACTTCACGTATGGAGCTGGATTAACCTCTTTTGTTTATGAAATCGATTGCCATGACAGAAATGTAGCGTCATGTCATAATGAACTGTGCCTAAAGGAATAGGAGTATAGAATATCACAGATAAATATAACTTTCGCCACACGGAGCTCGATGTAACTTAAACGTTTTCTGATAATAAAATGATACTCAATACTTTTCACGAAATGTTGGCGTGGATTCGCGGTATGTGAAGGGTATTGTCAGATATATTGTGACTGTCATAATCCTTATTCACATTATTACGTTACAGGAATCAATCAATTATTAAAGGAATCAATCACACATATTGGTAACTTCCCCGGTGTGTTGACACAGGTTCTGGCGATGGTGTTGGTTTGCTACTTCTGTACGTAAGAGTTCAGATATGCACGATTCTGACATCGTGGGTCTATTGATTTTGTCCCCTGCACCTTGATTACCAAGTCTGCTGGCTGTGAATCCGGTAAGTGTGCCACTGAATGCCTTAAATAATTCAGATAGTGTCGACCATTGTGGCGTTATGGACGTTGTCCGCGTCGTTGCTGTTGCCGTCCTCCTGCAGTGTGCCGAGGGGACACTGATTGAAATAGGTACNTGGTTTTGTAGTTTGATATCAATATTGACACAAACACACCATGAGCCATCTATCACGGGAAAACAGACTGAGAGCAATTGGTCCGATTGAAGCTTGGATGGAGCATACAGCGAGTTGCCAGACAACTATTTCACAATTTGCAGGCTTGAGGAACGTGATGAGTCATTAAACAGCGCAGGTAATAGTCCAAGGGAAACTGATGATCGACAGGATCGGTACACGCTGATGTCACATGTACGCAATAGATTCCTTCGTGAAACCAAAACAGCTGGAATGCATCATCGGACTGAAAACAGACCGGCTGGAAGTCAGATGCGACAGATTTGTTCTGAAACCAAAACATGAGTGATGAGACTTAAAGTAGACCAGCAAGCAGTCAGACAGTAGGATACGGCAGATTCCTTCGTGAACCAAAACCTCAATGATGAGACTTAAAATAGACCAGCTAGCAGTCAGTAGGATGAGAGATGCCAGTTACTATTAACATCGACCGTGCGATTGTCAGCTTTGAATTCAACGCCATTTCGGCACACATCAGATATGTCATGTGCAATGACATCGGAACTTGGAGAATCCTTACTGGAGAGGAGTATCAAATATGTCTCTGACCATTTCTTGTAGCAAATTTACGAATGATTTTTGAGTACCTGCGTGGGCACGATAAGGCTTGTTGTTTGAGGTGGCAGAGTTACATACCTTGAACCTGTAAAAAATCTCTGATATGTTGGAAACTCGGCTAAACCTTGTTGTGTGGTTAGGATTGTTTTCACTATAACCTTTCTCATGAGTTGCAGTTGACCCCGTGACAAAGCAGGCACAAATAGTCAACTCTCTGTCTTGCTTTGCAGATATGAATGCGATTGAAAGTTCAAATCTGAAAGCAAAGGTTATCCTCAAAATCAACACTTACAGCTCGATTATGGATTCAGTTCTCAGCCACACAAGATCGATTAGTATAGCTAACAGGCATAGGCGGATCCAGAGGGGGATGCAGGGGTGCGCACCCCCATTTTGTCCTGAAAGTTTATTACAAGGCCATTGAAACTCTCGTGAAATTGAAGTGTGCACCCCCCAACCCCCCATCCCCCTTTCTCAAAAAGCTGTATCCGCCCTTGAACAGGCCACGTTGAAACACGCAGTAGGAGGTTTACAGTCACAGAATGAGAAAAGACGTAACAGACTTTATATAGTCAGTGCACATACACTTTTCCAGAATTCTCCACAGCTCGACTGTCTTTAGAGAGGAGCAAACTTTACACGTACACGTTAAATTTTCTTATTATGCATATATGCATTTCTAATTTCCCAGAACCGTGCGATCCGGGTTAGAATTGCTCTTCAGTAACCCATGCTTGACGTAAGAGGCGACTAACGGGATCGGGTGGTCAGGCTCGCTCACTTGTTTGGCACATGTCATCGTATCCGAATTACGTAGAACGATGCTCATGCTGTTGATGACTGGATTGTCGATTATTTACATACCGCCGCCATATAGCTGGAATATTGCCGAGTGCTGCGTTAAGCGGCAAAACCAACCAAACATTTCATAAATTTGAGTGACACAATTTGTGTCCGATCCAATTCCTCGACTGACCTGTTCCGTATGCCCCAAGGTTGTTGAGGTGATCATTTGATTTGCCTTTGCGTGTGTTTGTGACGGATGCTCATCTGTTTGCCTGGCACCTATCAATATCATCGCTGTTTGACATTGACTCATAAACACACATTACTGTTGGATCCTACAATGGATGTTGTTTCATGATAATGGTAAGTATTTTGTAACGTATATTGGTTTAATTGAATAAGAATAAATCAAACAACCACGTGATGTTTGTTTTGCATCTCGCCCCTTCTTTTTGAGTGTAGACTTATGAAGTAAGTGCTAATCAATATAATATAATAACTGTACTGATATGTTTTCTGTTATTACAAGCCTTTGTTGAAGAACCTTCAAATCTGATCACTGAATCATCTACATGTGTACATGTGTACGTCGATGCTGGGATACATATGTGAATACTGAAGTTTACACGGGGCTGGACATGAAATTTCCAATGAGTATCTCCTATCTTTAACACGTCTTACTTTTTAAATGTGAAACATGCTGAGTTGCTATGACAACCAGCTCGATACACAAAGCATGTTCACTTCACGTATGGAGCTGGATTAACCTCTTTTGTTTATGAAATCGATTGCCATGACAGAAATGTAGCGTCATGTCATAATGAACTGTGCCTAAAGGAATAGGAGTATAGAATATCACAGATAAATATAACTTTCGCCACACGGAGCTCGATGTAACTTAAACGTTTTCTGATAATAAAATGATACTCAATACTTTTCACGAAATGTTGGCGTGGATTCGCGGTATGTGAAGGGTATTGTCAGATATATTGTGACTGTCATAATCCTTATTCACATTATTACGTTACAGGAATCAATCAATTATTAAAGGAATCAATCACACATATTGGTAACTTCCCCGGTGTGTTGACACAGGTTCTGGCGATGGTGTTGGTTTGCTACTTCTGTACGTAAGAGTTCAGATATGCACGATTCTGACATCGTGGGTCTATTGATTTTGTCCCCTGCACCTTGATTACCAAGTCTGCTGGCTGTGAATCCGGTAAGTGTGCCACTGAATGCCTTAAATAATTCAGATAGTGTCGACCATTGTGGCGTTATGGACGTTGTCCGCGTCGTTGCTGTTGCCGTCCTCCTGCAGTGTGCCGAGGGGACACTGATTGAAATAGGTACGTGGATTTATACGTCATACGTGTGTGACGTGACAATAATGTCATATTAGGTTTCTTTTCTAATCTATGCTCAGTTATGGCTAAACCCTTCTAACTTACAACTTGTAAGGAGCGGTAAAGAACATGGCCATGAATAATGGACAATGGATGAATGTAGACGATTTCCGCCTGATCCGTTTGTAGCCTCCATTAGAAGTCTGATGAAACTTGGCAGCGATTTGATTGGCCGTTTGAGCTCAGTTGCGTACTCGATGACTTGGGTCGTCCTCAACGGGGTCGATCGTAAACTTCACGATCACCTTCTGTTCGTTAAGATTATAGCCACATTCAGGGGAGTTTAAGTTTGGGGAGACACGTTAGAGATTCCATGAGCAGCGACTGGTCGGGTACGGAGTCAGTATACTGTGTCTATACTGTGTGTATACTGGAATTCTTTCTGGTTTTGTATAACTTGGAAGTCTGGACTCCGTTAATGTTAACCCAAAAGATCTTATTCACTTGGGCACGCTAAGTATTCGACAGTTGGAATGTTTTGTGTGAAGTATCAGTCTTCCTGGGACCGTCGATTCAGCTTTTTCTGTCGCCAAAGTTTGGTGCGACAACAAATCGTTGATATGTCAACAACGTGTTTAACCAATGAGTTAGAGGCTTTCTTTAAACTGTTCTGAGATCTACATCGGGATCGACGAGAAATCTATATTGATTTTGTTACAAATGGTTGATCACGTGAGGTCTCATCACGGGATCTTAGCTGAACACCATCGCTAAAATACGCCTCATCGGCGTAGTTTGTACCCACATTCAATTGTTTGTCTTTCAGTCATTGTGATTATACCACTAATTATTCTGTGCAGTTCTGCAATCAGTGCCAGCATGTCTGCAAATGGCTGAACTTGATGAATTGGAGAAACCGTATTTGGCATCTTACATGCAGAAGCTGTGGCATCTGCCTTATTTTGGCCAAAGCTCCTGGATTTATATTTTGAACCACTTCTGTCTTTTTCTAATGCCTCAATGTTCTCATTGCCTGTCTTAGTGGCAGAGTGCGACTTGTCAGCCATATCGAATTTGTACACTTGCACAGAACACTGTTTGTAGGTAGTATAGGCGCCGCGGGGATAATAAGTATGACAACCAAACAAGTTTGCGAATGAGAAGCTAAGCTCTCTGGTTGAAGACTGCATTCTCCGTGTTAGAGTCAGTCTGAACTGGCTGATAACTTGTTCATTCTGACCTATGACATGCGCAATAGCATTCTCTGGTGACCAAGGCACGTGGCTGGTTGCCAGAATCAAAGAGAAGAGACAGAACCACATTCTGCACTCATGTAACGAAAAGAAAAAGTCTCTGCACTGGCAAGTCATATGGAAACACCTGGTCAAGATGCAACAGCTGTTCGACTGATGACAGCAGCTCGATACAATTGTGCGAATTCTTCCTGACTGGAGTGTTTTGATGACGATGTGGCTCTGATCCTCTCGTATTCCAACCCATGAAAGTCATCATCACTCTCTGTACAAAGTTCCCAAATTCAATTAACTGAATAGAAGTATCTTCATTATGTTCTTGATGAAGACAAGTTCACAGGTTGTTGCTTCAGTCTTAACATATGGATATCTGTCTATTGTTCTCACCTAAATTTGATCGTTCCGATATTCCGTTATGTCAACATCCTCTGCATGCTGTTCAGATATAACAAACAGTCTTCTGAGCAAACTCAATACGAGACAGTGAGCACGGATTTACGTCCTTTGCATTCAAAGTATCACTCCCTTTCTTATAATCGTTTTCTCAATTTCCTTCTGTGCAATATCTGTTACAGTCTTTACTTAGGGGCTTACCTGGTGATTCTTTCTGTTTTATATACATTAATGTGCTGTTTATAACATGATGCATTGTATCGCATCTATACAAACCGGGTCCAAGTTCTGATACTGTACTGAAACCTGACAATTCGTCTCATGTAACAAGAGCCTCGGGATTTCTTCCTGAGGAAGCACATGTTTAGACCGCTTAGATAATGTTTGTGACAGATGTATTTATTCTAAATATTAACTGGAGTCCAGTCCATCACACGTAGACGAAAGAATATATCATTTCATTCCGAAGAACAAAAAGTATTTGATTGGTTCGATCATGGGAAGCTTTGGCTCTAAGAGTGTTGTGTCCTTTGACCTTGCAGGAGTCGTGTCGGAAAAAGCTAACGCCATTCAAGTCATCACCAATAATGGTACAGGTCACATAGGAAGCGTACACTGGTTCCAGGAAAGACATGGGTCTATTTTCCAAAATGCAGCGCAACGTAAGTAGAACATCCCCACACATGTTCTATATGTGAAAGTTATTTTCTGGGTGTCCCCAGGCGTATTGATAGGCTTAATATAAGTGCTGAAAAACTCAACAAAGTCACCCAAAAGTAAACGACTACCTCAAATATCAAATACGTAAATATCTCAAACTAGAAACTGGAAATTATGTTAAATGACAGTATTGGTTGGCTGGTTTGTTGGTTGTTTAACGCAGCACTCAGCAATAACCCAGCTATATGGCGGCAGTCTGTAAATAATCGAGTCTGGATCAGACAATCAAGTGATCATCAACATGAGCATCGTTCTACCAAACTGGGATACGATGACATGTGTCAACAAAGTCAGCCAGCCTGACCATCCGATCCCGTTAGTCGCCTCTTA